>MU186104.1:127594-148022 GCA_016904865.1 Pissodes strobi | reverse complement strand
TACCGTCATTATAACATATCTGTCATTCCCTAACACTTTCGCCACTCTGTGGGCACTCAAACTTGTTGATCATTTTTCGCCTACTTTGAAGGTGTCGTCTGCGATGCATTTAAAGATCCTTTACACAAATAGTGCACTATGTAAAAATCGACCTCTCCTATTGGTCGATCCATCTCGTATTACGATATGTCTGCGTGATGCAATCGATTTCTATCAAGAGCTCTAATGATGTAGAGGTTTAGATCGTTTGGTTTCACCTGGAAAATGCGGGTTCGAACCCCGTTGCTTTTTAAAATTTTTTTTTAAAGATTATGTTTCTAAACAGCTTTTTTTCTCGATTTTTGGTATGTCTTGGGTTAGATTGGGTTAGCACCTGGTTAGTTTCCTTTTCTTGAGCCCCCGTAGCTAGCGGAGGGCCATGCGGATCGACCAATGGGAAAGGCCGATTTTTATATACTGCACTATTTTTGTAAAGCATCTTCTGCGATTGCAACCTTACGCCTTTTATCGAATACGACCTTCATTGTCAGGTTTTCACTCGCCTTTTGCCGCCTCAACAGAAGTTTGAACCTTAAATCGCCATAGGTCTCGCCTTCTGCCAACGGAACATTTGCCTTTTAAACCTCGCCAGTCAGACTCGCATGCACGCCATCACCATGTGCAAACATCAGCTGGGCCGAGAAGAAACCATTCCTTTGATTCGTGGAATATTAAGGCCCGACACAATGTCAAGCAGCCCCTCATCCCAATGAACCTCGGATATTGCACTCGCCTCTATTGCATTTAACTTCGTGCGGTTCTGCCTTTCAACCTGACCATTCGCCCTTGGTGTAGTAATTGCATTCAACAGGTGTTTTACACCTCGCCGAAAAGTCAGCAAATGTATTGCTTGTAAACGCCAGCCCGCGGTTGGAAATAATACGCCTTGAGTACCCGAATTCGCCAAACACCTCTCTCAATTTGAGTATCGCCTCAGAAGACCGCAAAGTCTTCGTCGTCTTCGCCAGTGTATACTTAGTAAATGCATCGACCACCATGAGCACATACATATACGTGACCAGTCTTAGATCGTTTTTATGGAGCTCTAGTAGCTTTTTAGTGTATTCAGGCGAGTGCGATACGAATCTTTTCGCCTGTCGTTGTCCTGGAGTGTTTCTCCAGTAGGCCTCTTTCTGCCTTTTTTCCCACTTATTGAGGTCCTCTCCGAGGTGTCCTCTGGTGGTGCCACAGAATGGTTCAGGTCCGTACAATGGACATGGGCACCTTCTCTGGCCAGTTGGTCGGCAATTTCATTGCCTTCCACTCCTTCGTGCCCTGGCACCCACAACAGAGTGACTCTATTATGTTTAGCCAGTTGGTTAAGAGCGTTCCGGCATTCCCAGGCAATCTTTGAGTCAAATTCACATGAGGCTAGGGCCTTTAAAGCCGCCTTGCTGTCGGATAGTATATTTATGGTTGCGCCTCTCGGTTTTCTTTTGATGCATTCAGAGGCACACAGTTCAATAGCGTGGATCTCTGCTTGGAATATGGATGGGGCTTTACCTAGAGATTTTGACAACCTGCATCTAGGACCATAAACTCCGGCGCCGACCCCTTGTTCCATTTTAGATCCATCTGTGTACCAGACCAATGTACCTCGTTCGGGCTGCAGTGCTCTCATTGTTGGGCGATCTTTTATGATCACCTTAAAGGAGCGTTGGAAATCCCTTGTATTTAGCATATGGTCTGTTGGTTTGGCCAGCGATTCGACTCTGATTGTGTCCAGAATCTTTAGATTGCCAGT
The DNA here is from genome assembly GCA_016904865.1 of Pissodes strobi. Taxonomy (NCBI): domain Eukaryota; kingdom Metazoa; phylum Arthropoda; class Insecta; order Coleoptera; family Curculionidae; genus Pissodes; species Pissodes strobi. The sequence goes on along the minus strand of MU186104.1, from coordinate 146,239 downwards.
CAGATCACCTGACTTAGTTGATTGGGTCTGGATTAATCTGAACGCGCTAAATAAGGCCTCCCTCCTCACGCTTAAATGCAGAGGATGAAGGTCCAGCATCGTCTCCAATGCTATCGTGGGATAGGTTTTTATTGCCCATGTGATACCCAGACAGGCAAGTCTTTGCACTATTTGTAGCTTGCCTTGCGTTGTCTTTTGGCTCTATTTTAGTCCACCAGACCAGTGAGGCGTATGTGACTATTGCTTTTACAACCGTAATGTATGACCAATAGATCATCTTGTGTTTTAAACTCCATGTTTTGCCAGAAAGTCTGCGGCATGCCCAAAGTGTCGCTGTTGCCTTTTTGGTAGTCCTTTCTATATGTTCATTCCAGTTAAGCCTACGGTCGAGGACTATCTCCAGGCACTTACCACTGTCTGAGAGTTCAACAGTCACCCCGTCTAGGCTAGGGGCTGTAAGGTCCACCTTTCTCCTTTTTGTGAACGGTACTATGACGGTTTTACTGGGATTGACATTTAGTCCTTCCCTTATACACCAGTTTTTAACAAGATGTAGAGCATTTTGCATTTTGGCCGATACTGTGCCATCATACTTGCCCTTAATTGTGATGACTAGGTCGTCAGTATGCCCTTCGGTTGTTAGTTTTACCAGGAGTCGATCTACTACCAAGGACCACAGCAAGGGCGATAAAACTCCGCCTTGCTCTTACCGAATACACATCCTAAACAAGCCTGCACATATTTCCTAACAAAACGCCCCATTTTAGGAAACCAGCAAGTTTGTTTTATTAGACGATCACCAAGTAGAGTTTTCCTATGCAATCGCCCATTCGCCGCTTTGTACACAGTTTCCACACCCTTGTCAGCCGTACCCTCATCCAAACTAATTATCAACGCCTGTGCCTTCGAATCTTGCATTTGAACCGTCAAAAACCATTCATCATCGCTCAGGTTTACCATAAAAACATCAGCAATTGGATTTCGACTAAGCGCATCCACATGTTGCATCTTGTGGCCCGCTCGATAGTCAGTTGTCATGTTATACTCCGGTAAGTTCATCCTACATCGCGCAATTCGACGAAGAAGATCCTTTTTCATCATAGCCGCCCTAACAGCAGAGCAGTCAGTCACCACTTTAAAATGAATACCAATAATTAAATAAACACGGAAGCGCCTTACAGACTCAACAATCGCAAATATTTCCAGTTCATAACTATGCCAGGGCTGCTCAGACACCGTAGTAGCCCAACTATAGTATGCTACCGGAGTCAAGTCGTCATTCACCTGTTTTTGCATCAACATACCCGCCACGTCTAATTTGCTATAGCATCTGTTGCGATTCGGTTTCCGCCTTGCTGTCATGCAATCCTAACAATGACCTATTTGTTAGCGCCACCTTAAGTTTCTCGAAAGCCCCCTGTTCGGTATCGCACCAATGCCATAAAACCTCCTTCTTAGACAAATTTGTCAGAGGCATCGCTATAATAGCAAAATCCTTCACAAACTTCCTAAAGTAACCCGCCAAGCCTACAAACTGTCTTACGCCATGCACATCAGTAGGAACTAGAAAATTTCGCATCGCCTGCACTTTTCTCTTGCCAGGTCGAATGCCATTGGCACTCACTTCATGCCCGAAATACTCCAATTTATCTTCCAAAAAGATACATTTTGCCAGATTCAACTTGAGTCCCACCTTGGCTACAAGCTGAAGCACTGTTTCCAGTAATGCCAATCCTTCATCAATGGATACCGAAGGAAGCAAAACATCATCCATGTACGCCAGCACCAAATTATTTTGCATACTTTGAAGCATCTTATTAATCACCTTTTGGAAAACTGCCGGGGCATTCGCCAGACCAAATGGAACCCTCAGGTACTCATGGTGCCCATCCGGAGTCAAAAATGCCGTCTTCGCTACCGAATCATCATACACTGGGACCTGATGATACCCTTGTGCCGAATCCAAGGTCGTATAATATTTTTTATTTGCCAGTCTCTCAAGTTGATCCTCCACCCGTGGTAATGGGGACCGGTTCTTCACAGTAATAAAATTTAACGCCCTATAATCGACGCAGATGCGCATCACACCATTATTTTTAGGGACCAGGACAATATGACTTACATACTCAGACTCGCTTTCTTGTATCACGCCTGCAGTCAGTGGGTGTTGTATTCTCTCTCTCACCAATGCCCTTTCAGCATTAGACAACCTATGAGGCCTATACACCGCCGGCTTATCTGTCGTCAGAGGTATTCTCAGTTTGCCAAGAGCAGTCACACTTGCAACAAATCATCATCGCCTCGAGAGAAACACACCGCCATTTTTTTTCTCATTTCTCTAACAAATCATACAATTTTCGCACATTATTCTCGCCTATATCACCCACTCGGATATCACACAGATCAAGTTTATCTGCTAGATTATTACTTGCCAAACTTCGATTTACCTGAACATTAGCATTGCCTATGAGAGTGACCTTCGCCATGACACCTCCAGTCTTCCACTCCATCCGTCTGTCGCCCACATTCTTCAGATGAAGCTTCGTGGACTCGCCGCGCCGCCTGCTAGCACCTGTCCGCCAATTGCAACCACAGCTACACGATTCTCGAAACGCCTTGCGGAGACCCAGTACCTTTCGCCTTGGTTACCGTCTTCCACCACCACGGTCATGTCTGCCTCTTGGCCAGGACCTAGGCTGAAATTATCCAGACACAGCACTCTGTGAGACCTCTCATCGTCCTCCAGATTGATCCGCTGGAGCACTTCTGTCGCTGGGTCAGCACGAGACAGCTTCACCTTACCACCATTCTCTGTCAGAGTGACGCCTGGGGCAGCCAACGCCCGTTGACCTAAAAGAATATTAGCGTCAGCAAGATCTCACTCTACAACTAACACCTTGATGCGTAATGCGATGCCGTTCACAATGACTGGTAATTCTTTCGTCTTTCACTGTGCACGCCGCACCGCCGCCAAAACCCTGCAAGACCACAGATGATGGTTTAACTCCTAGTTATACCGCCCCCAAGAGTGTCAAACGCCTCAGGCCTGGTGATGTTTCGCTCACTCCCAGTGTCGATATACGCCTTGGTCTAACCACCCTGTGTGGCCGCCGATTTTTTATATGCATCCTTAACAACGTCTACTAGCCTCACCTGACACTGCTGCTTCGGATTTACAATAGAACCACCAGCCCACTTGCTGCAGTTAAACGGGTCATGTCCGACCTGTCCACAACGCATACACCTTTCCGCCTTAGGTTTCAGACAGTTCCGAAATGAGAACCAAGCTGATTACACTTGGTAAATGCACCGATGGAAATGTATCGATTTTCAACTGTATCCAAATATGCAATAATATACATGGCATCCCATTTAAAAATATATCAAAGTGACCCCTAGCACTTTTATTTGATGTTCAATTGTTTTTTGCTGAACATATCCGAATTCGCGGCAGAAAATTACATAAGATAGCTATTTTAGTTTTTTTTTATAAAAGTATAGTCAAAAAATCGACTTGCTAGTCCTCGATGGATAACCCTGTATGTGTATCCCTCATAAAATCGCTAATTAAAATTTATTTTTCTGTGATATCCACTAACCTAACATATCAGTATCGTAAACTGTTGTCATTTATCTTGCCTTAGTCGACAATTTTGACTAGCATCTTTCGTTTCATCTTCAGCAAATCAAAGAAATTAATCCATACATAATCGTGAGAGCCAACAAAGAAGACTACGACGAGGTACTGAAGGTCATGCACGAAAGTTACTACGGTGAAGAGCCCACCGTGTCATCGCTCAACATCACACCCAATGCTATTCTGGACGAAAGGACAATTAAAGCTATGACTGAGGGATACACCTTAGGTAAATATATTTTGTGTGCATAACCTTCAGTCAAAAAAAATTGTGCAATAATTTTAGTGGCTAAATGTAAATACAACGGGTGCATAGTGGGAGCTTGCATTAATGAATCGACCAGTCCATGGGATCCAGATATGGAGGAGAAGCTGGCTTGCTCAATTCAGTCCGATAGCGTGCAAAAGCTAATCATGTTCTACGCATACATGATGAGAGCGCCTGATCTTTGGCGATGTTTAGGAGTACGGAAAGTTTATGAGGTAATTACTTTAATTTAGGCATAACGTCTATAATCTGGATCGAGTGAAATGCTGTTGCAAAGTATCAGCAAAGCTATTTGCATATACAGAAGTCCGATAACATTTGTAGTTTTGGCCACGCTGCCATGAAACATTATTTGTAACATTGCAAAAGTTACTAAATACAGTATTGCGATTTGTTCCATACTCTCGCTACCTTATTTCTCGCGACCCTACTTCCGGTGTTCGAACCTGCTCGATAGGTACATCCGTTTAATGCGCCACTTGATAGATGTGGTATGTAATTTTTTCGAGAGGACGACGCGGAGGACGCTCCCCGGGTTCAGACTGAGAAAAGCGCCCAATTTTTGACCATCCGGTCTAATTATCGTCTGCTTTCAAAGTGGAATTATTTGGCAAATAAACTGCCCAGTTTAGTTTCTGGAATTATCGGCCATACCGTTTAATACCGATATTCAGTTTCAGTCAGCCGTACCGAGGCCTTTTTTTGTCAGAGTGTCACAACCACCTGGTGGAGAAGTACTTCCAGGGAGCGCCAGTGTCTACAACTCGACCAGAATCAAGTAAAATGGATTTTAATTTATTTAAGTCCCTTGACTACCGTATATTTCTTACCGCTATATACCATTTTAATTAATGAATATATAATCAAATGGCTGTAGGTCATTTGCCTTGATTACCGCATATCTCTTACCGCTATATATCATTTTAATTAATCAATATCTAATCAAATGATTGTAGGTCAGTTGCTGTTGATATCGTGTATAGAATCCTTATTTCTTGTTTTCGTTTATAAATAATTACCGTTTTAGTTTTATTAACTTACCGATAAATGACCTTAGGTCTAGCATTACCTCATATCAAATCCGTGCTCGTCAATATCATAGTTTTGGTTTAGAAATGCCTAAACTCTTTAGTATCGTATCGAATGTCGTCTTAAATATCGAATTCCTTACAATAAGAACATAATTAGTTGACTTAACTTTCTAGTACTGCGTACATCTACCTTAATGTTATGCTATCACCGTAAGTCACATAATTACCTGCCGCATTTGTTTCATTAACGTGCTGTAACTGACTTTAGTTTAACTATAATCTCATACCGATCTATTCTCTCTCATATCATAATTTAGTTACGTAAGTCACATAATTACTTGCCTCAGTTGTCTTGTTAACTTGCTAATAACTGTCTTTCTCTCTAATGTCATAATTTAATTTAGTAATTTTAGACGGCAGTGATTTTTTTTAAGCTAATCTTATGGTAATCAATTAATTTATTTTTGTCTTCCTGTAATTTTCATACCTGATATTATTTCGAATGGTGAATGTATATTGTTAGTGTTATGAGAAACACTTGGTTCACCTTTACCGTAATAAGATTTATGGAATATGCCTTTACCTGTCTGTAGGTCATATCTTATCGTATTTGGGTAATTGAATTTAAGTCGCTTATTATCTTTGTTGAGTACTTGATTTTTACTTTCCTTAATATAATATAATATAAATATCTCAATAATGCCTTCGTGATTAGCTGATTTACTTGCCTATTATACCTACCAACTTGAACCATACGTTTTTATTATAATCAGCTGTTCACTTCATAGCAGTGCACGAGTAGCTGCCATTTGCAATTTTAAATTTTAGCCTTAAAATCTGCATCGAACTGAGCTCATTTCGTTTTTGTATCTATTTACATTATTGGTTACATATTGTGAGGTACATTCACTTTTCAAATTACATTGCAATTGCAGTTACATCGCTGATGTTTCCTAAATGTATCTATTATAAAAAAATAGAATATTTCATGTATTGTTATTTTTCGATAGATGGCGTACTTGTTCGTGAAAAAATCGCACCGAAAAAAGGGTATCGCCTATAGACTCTTGAAGGATTCGAAGACCTTGGGAGCGGACGCTGGCTTCCCCGTCATAAGATGTGATGCCACAAGCTTACATACGTAAGAAATAGTATCAAAAATATATTTTATAATTGTGGCTGCACCACCATATGTTGAGCTCAATTTTAAATTCGGTATAAACTCTTTGGGACTATCCTGTATTAGCATAGATGCGCAAAGCTTTAAGTAACGTGACATGTTCTGCTCTTGTAGGGGTTAAAAATGGATTATCTCTCTAAAAGAGTGCCAAAAATATAATTTAGTATATATTTCAATTATTTGCTTACGTTATACGGGTCCATAGTCGCCATATTATCATCTAATTATATCTATTAGCGATTTAATGCAAAATTTGTGTAGATTCTATGTAGCTAAAATAAGATAAGTTTTGCTGAAGCCGGCAACATCGCTATAGAATCAGAGCCATCTCTTGCGCCGAGATTGAACCCAATGTGAGCATGCGTGTCTTAGATAAGGGAAGAGAGGGGACATGTAATTGCCGCCGTTAAGCTGTGATCAACTGGCACCATAACAAGGCGGTTTGGGTGAAGATGTTAAAAAGGGCAAAAAATTGTTTGCGTAAAGGACTCACCGAAATCATACTAATGCACTAATTAATGTAGTTAACTTAAAGCAACAGAAATAAAATATAGTTTAATCAACATTCCATGATTATTTTCTACCAGTGAAATGTAATTTGAAGTTGTTTTCTTCAGTGCGACATTTGTTACTTGGCAAGAAACACGTGCGTGATTGTTACGCCTCCCTTCTCTTTCGTTCTCTAATACGTGAGTCCTTTCTCCAGCGATGCCAGAGCTAATGAATTGTCCCTAAATCTAGAGCAAGTTTATATGAAGATTTATGTTTAATTACAAAATACGCTGCCGAAGTAATTATAACTTCAACCACCTTGTATGTCAAATAAATAAAAAATAAAAAGTTCAAGTAATTTGGCCTCGAAGAAGAGCATCATAGTGGAGATGGCATAATCCAAACTTATAACAGGAGAGAGAAGGGAAAACTCCAGATGGATGACGGAGGAGATATTGGTCCTCATGGAGGAGCGGAGAAAATATAACAATGAAGAGAGATATCGGCAGATACATAGCCTGATTAGGAGGAAGATCAAAGAGGCAAAAGAGGCTTGGTTGGCGGAGAAGTGTACTGAAATCGACAACTAAAAATTCAACATGACTCGTTTAATCTACACAAAGAAAATTAAAGAAGGGGCAGGTATGTTTAGACCTAGTAACTCAGGAACCGTCACAAACATAAATGGCCAGGCCTTATTGGAACTTGACCAAAGGGTAGAAAGGAGGAAGGAGTACATGCAGGCATTATTTAATGATGAGAACCGTGGCATGGCTGGTTTCAACATTTATTCCCATATTGAAGAAAATCACAGCTAAAAAATGCGAAGACTACAGACCCATTAGTCTGATGAGTCACGTTCTGAAAACGTTCCTAAAAGTCATACATGAACGTATCTATCTCAAACTCGAAGAACACATCGGAGAGACACAGTTCGGATTTCGAAACGGTCTCGGAACACGGGAAGCATTCTTTAGCCTTAATGTTCTAATACAAAGAGCACGCGATGTAAACTGTAATGTCTTTGCTTGTTTCATCGACTTCGAGAAAGCTTTCGATAGAGTAGATCATAAGAAACTAATGGAAACGCTTAGACAGTCAGGATTGGATGACAAGGATATCTGTATTATATCTAACCTTTACTGGAAACAGAAGGCTTCCGTTCGGAGGGAGAATGCGCTCTCCGAAGAGTTTGAAGTACGCCAGGGAGTTCGACAGGGATGTGTGCTCTCTCCTCTGCTCTTTAATGTGAATTCGGCGAGACTGTTTAGAGAAGCTTTGAAGAATACAGAGGACGGCATTTTAATAAACGGTGTACTTATTAATAATCTAAGCACGCAGACGACGCAGTCCTAATTGCAGATACAGCTGAGGGTCTCTAGAGACTTATAGACAGAGTACCAGGAGTATGCGAAACCTACAACATTCGCCAGTCAGTTTCACGCAAACGGCTCCCGACTGCAAACAGCTACATCGATTAACTACCTGGGCACATTTCTTAACATCAAATGGGAACAAATAAACGAAATTAAAATCAGGATAGAGAAGATTAGAACGGCTTTCAATCGCATGAGAAAAGTGCTGTGCAATTTAAATATGGGTCTGCACCTCAGAGAGCTGTTAGATGTTACGTTTTCTCAATACTAACATATGGGGTGGAAGCTTGGACTCTGACCGACACTGCATGTAAACGTCTGGAAGCATTTTAGATGTGGTGCTATAGGCGCATGCTTAGAATATCATGGATTTACCACGTAACCAATGAAGCCGTCCTACGGCGTATGAGAAAACAAAAGGAGGATCTAAACTCAATCAAAGAGCGCAAACTTTCATACTTCGGACACGTTATGCGAGACAAGAAATATGGCCTACTCCAGCTTGTTATGCAAGGCAAGTATCGTGGCTGCGAAACCTAAGACAATGGACAGGAATGACATCTATGGATCTATTTCGGACTGCTGCAAATAGGGGCCATAGTAATGGCCAATGTCCACTGAGGATAAGACACAAGAAGAAGAAGAAGCGATTTAATTCGTATTATATTAATATTCCACGTCACTGCGTATCGCATTCCAAATAATGCCCTGCGACACTCTTAGCGCCATCTCTTGTCACAACGATTATTCATCATCAGCTTAACCAGAAGCAGAACTGCTTCGAACCTACAATCCACTTATTTCAAAACACAAGCTAGGGTCAGCTACAAGCAGAAATGCATCCAACCAATCACAGTGCTTCCTACAGCCACTACCGGAAATAGCCAACTAATCCAACCTAAAATTCCTATCTATAATTTTAGGGTCCGAAAAATTGCGGTCTATAATAATCGAATTTTATAAAAAACTAGTCAGCAGATTTCGACCAGGTTTGTGTTAAAATTCATAATTTTTATTTAGACGAAAAGTGATGTTAAATTTTTGTGTAACTTCTCTATATTTACGTTATTTGCCCTTTACGGAAGTAATATATCAGTAGCGGGGATAGTTCACGCGCCAAGGAAAGGACGCGTTCTCACCATCTTGAAGTAACACGTTGGAAGATTACAGAGACCAAAGGTTAAATTTAGAGAGGGATTTGCACTTGCCTGGCTTAGTTTTTTAAAGGCTATCGCTATTAACCTCAGGTTTAACTCCAAATATCAAATTTTCAACTTTCGATTAAGACATCATCCAATAGATTATAAGAAAGTTTAATCCGTTTCGCTCTCAATATTGACATTTGTCGAACTGTCCGAAATGTCATCTTTCAAACGTCAATATCTCGAAAACAATTACTTTTGAGAGACCATTTCGTTGAAAAAATTAAAACTTTAACATACCGTGCATATTCAAATATATTTTCAAAAGTCTAAATTACAAAGAACGTAAGCTTATGATATATCCTTCCTCTTGCAGTTTTTTTTTAGTTTGGAATTTTGTGGGGACTTTTTTTCTTGGAGGTTGGCAGCATTGTCTTGATTATTTTTAAAATATGCTTTACACCAAGAAATACTTTATAAAATATTCTATTTATTATGCTTAGAATTTGGAACATAATAAAACATAAGACTGAGTGTGATAAATAAGGCGTTCAATTAAAAAAAATCAAGTTGAAGCTGACATTGGTTGCTAAATTGCTTTAAGACCAAGACTGCCCCAAAATATCGTCTTATATTAACAGCTCCCAATTTTCGACATTTCACGCCCTGCAGATCGATGCGAAATACATCATTTATTTATTTTTAGGGCTAAAATATGCGAAAGAATAGGCATGCAAAAAGTCGCGGAGATTCCTTACTGTACCTACCTGGATCAAAATCTGCAACCGATTTTCCAGCCGCCGTGGCCCCACGAAGGCGTCAAGATATACTGCGATTGCGCGCCGCAGTACAACGAACTGAAGAAAAAGATACAAGAAAAAAGCAGCATGTTCAAACTGAAAAACTTTGGAAAGCGCGAAAAACCTAAAGCACAGCATGATGTCTAAAGTATAGAATGTGTAGTCTTATAGAACAAAACCCAGAAAAAAATTGGAAAATAAAGAGTAACGTGTAGCTATAAAATTGTTTACAGATCTGTGTATTTTTTCATTGCAATAACAACAATTGCAACAGCGCATAAATCAGGGGATTGTGGAGGTCTTTGCTTGGCAGTATACTATACAGTTCATAATGAATTTAACAATCTAAATGGGCACGTTGAAAATAAGTTAGCTCTAACAGCTAGTTATTCCAGATATTTTAGAGCTCTGTCGAGCAATTAAAATGTGGCGGCTATGAATCAGATTTTTAGCCACAGTAGGTTTTAGCAATTTCACGTCACCCTTTAGAGTTATTTGGCTACATTCCATTGTCCATAAGATGAAATTCAATAATTAATTCTAAGAATATTTTACGCACAACCATGACTGGAAAGTAATTTCTTGGGCCACCCCGTGCGACATTATTTTGCACACAATTTGCGGCAATTCGTTTTCGAAAAAAATTGAGATGAAATATGCAAATCGAAGTAAAAACATTCGCTTTTTATAAAATTCAAGTAACAATAACTTAAAATAAAGCGTACTATTAATCTTAAGAAAAATCACTCAAAACTAAAGCAGTTAAATTAATGCGGTTAGACTATATTATGCCACGCTCCACTTTCGTTCATTCGAGCACATTTTGCGGTAAAATAAAAACACAGACCTTTCAAAATAAATAGATTTTTTAATGAAAAGTTGATAACGTACAAAAAATAAACGCGGCATTGTTTTAATGTACTATGTTGGTTAATATACTAGGTCTTATATGTGTCACATGTGGTTAATACGGTGATTAATACCAATTCCGTCATATAAAATATATCATTTTTTTACCACTAAAGCGAAGGAGATTTTTACTTTTCTTGATAAAATATTCGTAAATGCCTTTTTATTTGGTTTGGTTGGTGCTAAGGACCGAAAATAGGAACCTAACAGATTTTTGCCCATACCGAAAGATGTAGTATTATTAATGCGTAATTTGGGCTAAAATTAGTGCTGAAGAATAGAATATCACAATCTGAAAATAATAAGTAATAGTTAGATGGAGTTAAAATCGAATATGCAAAGCGTTGAAAATTTTATTATTAATTAGTGCTAAAGAAGAGAATATCACAATCTGAAAATAAGAAGTAATAGTCAGATGGAGTTAAAATCGAATATGCAGAGCGTTGAAAATTTTAATAAACGTCCGTTTTCTCTCATTTTGTTTATAACGTTTTGAACACGTTATCGATAAGAGTACCAGCTTAACCCAAGTTGACCGCCAATGTCTCATTACAAAATGGTCAATCTAATACCTTGCCAATGGTAAGAGTGTCCTAAAGATGAGAATTAATGGTTTGGCTGGGGGAAATGGCAAAAAAAAAAGATTTTCCTAAAATTTTTCAATACTCTGTATATCCGAAATGCTGCGGCTCTCCAGACCACCTTATCCTCATAACAAGTTTTTCATTACTTCGGCACGAGGAATTTGCTCTAAAATTTTGGCCGTGCAATTTTGAAACGCCTTATACTTAATGGCTACACAGTGTTACATATAGAATAACTCTGCTATTATAAATCATAATTATCAGAATGGTCGCTGACAAAAATGACAAACAAAATGACAAATTTTTACTTTAGGTGACACCCTGTATATTTTCTGTCACATATTCGGTTTATCCTTTTAATTTGCTTTTCAACGAGGGGTCACCAAGATGGTATTCTTGTTAAAATGACACTCCAAAAGCCATTTTAAAAAACAAAATGACGTTTTAAATCTGCACATTTAAATATTTATAAATGTTTAAATAGGTTGTGTAATAGCCTTCAAACTACTTAAATAAAAAGTACCATCATATTACTGGCTTTTAATTTGCTTTTTAACAAAGACGCCACAGAAGTTTTTTTAGAAAATCAAAATGGCTGTTTTGTAATGTCTCATATTTAAATATTTATTAGTTTATTAATTTATAAATAAAAAATGCCACCATATTGTTGGAAATGCCGACGAATAGGCGTTTGAATGAAGCGTTTGTTAAAGCCTTCAAATTCATTTAATTTCTATAAAAAAAATAAAAAGCAAAATCACATTAATCATAAGGTCAACACTTGCATAGAGCAACCATGATGTTTTTTTATAATTTTTTTTATATCTTTCAAATTCTAACTATTTTCGTAATAGAAGATATTGTGATAATAAATTCATAATAAATTCAAATCCATTGACGTTGGAATGAAGCGTTTTTAAAGTCTTCAAATTCAAATAATTTCTATAAAAAAATAATAAAAAGCAAAATCACATTAATCATAAAGTCAATATCTGCATAAAGCAACCATGTTGTTTTTTAAATATGTTTTTATATATTTTAAATTTTTAACTATTTTGGCATTTTTTTACTAGGAGATATTGTGATAATAAATTCATAATAAATTCAATGAATAAGCGTTTGAATGAAGCGTTTTTTTCAAGTTCATCAGTCCTATAAAAAAAATTAAATAGCAAAATCAGATTAATCATAAGATCAACAATTGCATAAAGCAACCATGTTATTTTTCTAATATTTTTTAATATCCTTTAGAATTTTAACTATTGCAGCTTTTTTAATAAGAGATATTATGATAATAAATGTATGTTAAATTCAATGTACAGACGTTGGAATGAAGCGTTTTTTAAAGTCTTCAAATTCCAGTAATTTCAATAAAGACAATTAAAAAGCAAAATCACATTAATCATAAAATCAATATTTGCTTCTAATGTTTTTTTATATCTTTTAAAATTTGAACTATTTTAAAATTTTTTTAATGGGAGGTATTGTGTTAATAAATTCATAATAAATTCAATGAATTGACGTTGGAATAAAGCGTTTTTTAAACTCTTCAAATTCAAGTAATTTCTATAAAAATTTAAAAAGCAAAATCACATTAATCATAAAATCAATGTTTGCATAAAGCAACCATGCTGTTTTTTAAATATTTTTATATCTTTTAAAATTTTAACTAATTAAGTATTTTCTTTATAGAAGGTATTGTGATAATAAATTCATAATAAATTCAATGAATAGGCGTTTTAATGAAGTTTTAAAGTCTTCAAATTCAAGTTATTTCTATAAAAAATTAAAAAGCAAAATCACATTAATCATAAGATGAACATTTGCATAAAGCAAACATGTTGTTTTTTTTTAAGTTTTTATATGTTTTGGAATTTTAACTATTTTCGCATTTTTTTAATATGAGGTATTGTGATAAAAAATTCAATGAATTGACGTTGGAATGAAGCGTTTTTTAAAGTCTTCAAATTCAAGTAATTTCTATAAAAAAATAAAAAGCAAAATCACATTTAGCATAAACTCAATATTTGCAAAAAGCAACCATGTTGTTTTTTAAATATTTTTTAGATATCTTTTAAAATTTTAATTATTTTCGCATTTTTTAACAGGAGATATTGTGATAATAAATTCATAATAAATTCGATGAATAGACGTTTGAATGAAGAGTTTTTTAAAGTCTTCAGATTCAAGTAATAAGTAATTTTCATAAAAAGAAATTAAAAAACAAAAGTACATTAATAATAAGACCAATATTTACATAAAGCTACCATTTTAAATATTTTTTAATATCTTTTTAAAATTTCAACTATTATAGATTTTTTAACAGGAGATATTGTGATAATAAATTCGTAATATATTCAATGAAGAGACGTTTGAGTGAAGCATTTTTAATGTCCTCAAATTCAATAAAAAGCGAAATCACATTAATCGTAAGATCAACATTTGTATAAAGCGATAATGTTGTTTTTTTAATATTTTTTATATCTTATAATTTTAACTATTTTTGCGTTTTTTTAATAGGAGGTATTGTGATAAGAAATTCATAATAAATTCAATGAAGAGACGTTGGAATGAAGCGTTTTTTAAAGTATTCAAATTCAATTAATTTCAATAAAATAAAATTATAAAGCAGAATCACATTAATCATAAGATCCACATTGACCTAAAGCAACCATGTTGTTTTTTTAATATTTTTGTTTATATCTTTTAGAATTTTAATTATTTTAGCATTTTTTTAATAGGAGATATTGTGATAAAATAATTCATAACAAATTCAATAAAGACGTTTGAATGAAGCGTTGTTTAAAATCTTCATAATTAATAATTAATAATAGTAATTTCCATAAAAAAAATAAAAAGCAAGATTACATTAATCCAGGGTTCCCAGCAATTTTCTATTGCCAAATTCCCTGACTTTTCCAGCTTTTCCATGACCTTTGAATTGAAATTCCAGGCATTTTTTTACAAACCAGAAACAAAAATAACACATAATATAGAAACTTAGCAATGGAACAACGACCTATTCAAAGTTTTAAGTTTAGAAGTAAGTAATAATAAGTATGTACTGTTAATTCAAATATAAAAGGGCTGGTATAGGTAATACGTACGAAAAATCTGAAAAATGTCCATCAATTTTGCCTTGTGCAAAATAATAACTTCGAGTATATTCAAAAATATCGCGCTTCCATTTTTAGTAACCTACAGAGCTAAACTACAATATTATCTCGAGATCGCTTGTATATAAACTTATAAACACCAACATTTATAACAAAATAAAACCTAAACAAATAATTAACTATATTATGCACCAGTACATATTATGATTAAGTAGAGAAATCATCACTTTGGCTAAATAACAGTGAACTAACACTTAGCATAACACAAACTAAAAAAGTATTTTATTTTTAAAGCTATGGAAGTCAATTTAATTTTTTACGTAACTCTGCTATTTGTAAATCTATTGCAGATATTGTTTCTGTGCTATCTTTTTCTAATCTTTTTTTTTTCATTTCTAAATGGTAAATCTCACTGGAAGCTTTCTTTTTTTGCAGTTTAGCTTTATCAACATCTTCAGTTGTTTTTTTGTTTTCTTCTAAAGCTTCTTTATAGGTTCGATATGAGTTTTTAACAAACTTTCTCATTTTATCTGTTATTTTTACCCCGAAAAGCCCATCAGAAGTGTTTCTGATGGAATCATAGACGCGCCTTTGGGCGACTAAGGACTTTTCTAATAAATTTTGTACAAGAATATTTTTATTTACTGAAAAACCTGATTCAACGGTTGCATTACCATGTGATAATATTAAAATAAATTTAATGACATCCCAAAGTTCAAGGTATTTAGAATTACAGCCCACCCAATTAGAAAAAAAATTTATCCAATCTACAGTCAGAATAGTTGTATGACTAACAAGCTAGCAAAAACATATTGTTAGAAATTAACTCAGAATACTAATTTGGTTTCATTTGAAGACCCAGACTGGAGCAAGAAAAACGTTGCCCCCGCATTCCTCAGGGCCTCGGGCCTGAAAGTAGCCCCTATACGTTATTAAAAATAGTAACTTTTCCATTTGCAACAAAAAGTTGTTAATTAAACTCATTTTTGTAGTAGGAGTTATACTATTGTCTCTGGTTGTACTACAAACATGGACTTCACAAAAATGGTACAACAACAATGAATTTACTCACTTATAAAATAATTAAATCAAATTTATGGTTATAGTAGTAGTAGTAAACTCTCTATTGGCCTTTTTCGTGAGAAAATTCAGCCAGAAAAGGTCTCTATCCGGCTTAGTTAGAGCTGGGGCGACCCATCCCAGATAAGTTACACCTGATGGATAGAGATACTATTTTTAGAGCCTCCAGTATGTCGAGTATGTACTCCTGGGGGCTCAGACTGTTACATGCACGGCTTGTTTTTAGGTTCGAACACCACCGGCTGGATATTCACACACATTTAAATCTTGTACATGCACGGGGCTCTAACCCCCGGCTGGACGTCCGAATCCTATTCGGGGAATCTACACAGTCCTTGAAAGCCCCATGGGTCCCCAAATTAACATATATGTATATGAAGCTGGAACAAAATGGCTGATACCCGACACGTGCACACTCGACCGAAGACGAATCGGAAGTCCAAAATTTATGGTTATGTTAGGTTTGTGTGGTTATAAAAATCACGAAATATGCGTTTTAGCGTCTGGTAACAATTCGGTTACGAAATACTCTTCAGATCGTTACCACCCCTTTACCAAAGTCGTAACCACGTGGTGTAACCTGGTTAACGCTAAAACTCGCCTAATTATATTTATTCGGATCAACTCCAATCCGAGCGATCATACCAAAAGAATGCACGATTTGACGTTTAACTGCAATTATTGGTGGAAATATTAATCAACAAACTACTATATTTAGTTCGTCTCCTTTTCTATTTCAAGGCATAACGAGGACAAACAAATCTACGTTTGTCTTGTAGCGTCAGGCGGCTTTGCACCTTGCTTGGTTTTACGGGGTGTTTTTAAAAGTTTAAATTAATTTTAATTGGACAATTTGATTTTCAAGTGACTTTTTCCAGATTATTCAGCAAAATTCCCTAACTTTTAGGCAAATTTAGGCTATTCCCTGACTTTTCCCTGACACAATTTTAATTCCCTGACTTTTCCATGTTTTCCAGGTTTTCCAGGTCGCTGGGAACCCTGTAATCATAAGATCAATATTTGCATAAAGCAACCATGTTTTTTTTAAATATATTTTTATATCTTTTTAAAATTTTAACTATTTTATATTTTTTTAATAGGAGATATTGTGATAATAAATTCGTAATAAATTCAATGAATATAGGTTTGAATGAAGCGTTTTCTAATGTCTTCAAATTCAAGTAATTTCCATCAAAAAATAAAAAGCAAAATCACATTAATCATAAGGTCAACATTAGCATAAAGCAATCATGTTGTTTTTTTTTAATATTTTTGTTTATATCTTTTAGAATTTTAACTTTAATTAAATTCAATGAATAGACGTTTGAATAAAGCGTTTTAAACGTCTTCATATTCAAGTAATATCCATAAAAAAATAAAAAGCAAAATCACATTAATCATAATATCAACATTTGCATAAAGCGACAATGATGTTTTTTAAATATGTTTTTATATCTTAAAATTTTAACTATTTTTGCACTTTTTAATAGGAGGTATTGTGATAATAAATTCAATGAATAGACGTTGGAATGAAGCGATTTTTAAAGTCTTCAAATTCAAGTAATTTCAATAAAAAGAGTAAAATCACATTAATCATAAGATCAACATGAAGTGGCCATGTCGTTTTTTAAATATTTTTTTTATCTTTAAATTTTAACTATTTTTGCATTTTTTTAATAGGAGGTATTGTGATAATACATTCAATGAATAAACGTACGAATAAAACGGTTTCTAAAGTCTTCAAATTCAAGGAATTTCTATAAAAAAAAAATAGAAAGCAAAATCACATTAATCATAAGATCAACATTTGCATGAAGCAACCATGTTGTTTTTTAACATTTCATTCATATCTTTTAGAATTTTAACTATTTTAGAATTTTTTTAATAGGAGATATGATAATAAATTCATAATAAATTCAATGAATAGACGTTTGAATGAAGCGTTTCTTAAAGTCTTTAAATTCAAGTAATTTCCATAAAAAAAGAACATAAAGAGCAATATCACATTAATCATAATATCAACATTTGCATAAAGCGACAATGTTGTTTTTTAAATATTTCTATATCTCTTAAAATTTTAACTATTTTTGCATTTTTTAATAGAAGGTATTGTGATAATAAATTCATAATAAATTCAGTGAATAGACGTTGGAATGAAGCGTTTTTTAAACTCTTCAAATTCAAGTAATTTCAATAAAAAAATAAAAAGCAAAATCACATTAATCATAAGATCAACATTAGCACAAAGCAACCATGTTGTGATTTTAATATTTTTGTTTATATATTTTAGAATTTTAACTATATTTGCATTTTTTAACAGATGATATTGTCATAATAAAATCAATGAAGCGTTTTTTAAAGCCTTCAAATTGGTGTAATTTCTTTAAAAAAAATGTAAAAATCAATAATTATTATGTGAAAAAAATTTCAAAAATACTTAATAGGAACATGTTATTTGATAGTGTGTAGTATAGAAGTTTATTACAGTAACGAATAATTTAAAAAACAAATTAATAATTATATAAGTCTGTCATTGCTAAAATGGTCAAATTTAAAATTTTTTTGAATTAATGCTTTAATAAAAAATGTAATTTATATCTTTTTAAAATTTTAAATTTTTACCATTTTGGCTACTTTCTTAATAAGCGATATATAATAATAAATGCATAAAAAAATTCAAAGAATTGCCGTTTGAATGAAGCGTTTTATTAAGCCGTCAAATTGGAGTAATTTCCATAAAAAAAACTCTAAAAAATCAATCATATAAAATTATAAAATAGTTAATGAGAACATGTTATTTGATAGTGTGTATTACAGAAGTTCATTAAATAATTTAGGAAATAAATTAGTCATTATATAAGCCTTTCATTGCTAAAATTGTCAAATTTGAAATTTTTTATAAATACTGCTTTCATAAAAATGTGATTTATATTTTTTTGAATTTTGACTATTCTAGCTATTTTTTTAATAGGAGATATTATGCTAATAAATTCATAATAAATTCAATGAGATTGGAGTAATGTCAATAAA
>MU186104.1:84891-120476 GCA_016904865.1 Pissodes strobi | reverse complement strand
AAACAAATGAGCATCGTAAATGTCAAATTTTGACATCCTAGATATTATTAAATTTTTAGAGTTTTTGGAAAATTCTAGATATATTTTATGTATCTCTAACTGTTTTTCAAATATTGACCGTTGAACATTTATATTTTTGCAACTTTGAATCTAAACGGGCTAAGAAAGAGCAAAGCGATTTGCCAAATTCCTAAATTAGGTTTTCATAATCTACGTCTTGCATTTATTTCTCTATTTCTTTCCATAAAATTCTTCTTCATTTTTGCCTTAAGTTTAAGAATATTGAAGTTTTGTCCGGGGAGCAACTTCAGACAAATATTACAAAAAAATGGCATGCAACGAAAATGAAGCTCGCCAGTCTATCATTCATGAAAATGAACTTCATTTGTTGCTCTGTTCTCTGCCATTTCTCTTCATTTTTACTTGAAGATTAAAAATAGTGAAGTTTTGACCGGAAAAAAAACCTTTAAAAGAAAAATGGCGCAAGAGAGTGCGTCAAAGTTACATTTTTTTTTATGGAACGCCCTATATATTCTAAGATTTTAGAATTCAGCTTAAAATTCTACACATATTAATAAATTCGTTTGTTTTTGAGATATTGACGCGTAAAAAGAGTCGTTCTCTCATTTAAATACTCGTAAAATCCAGGCGGCTCAACTTAGAGCAAAACGGATTTCTTATTTTCTAATAATCTATCATCTGATAGCTCACTTCCGGCTTAACCGGAAGTGACTAAACATCTTCAACAATGCTGGTAAATTGGTCGGTTAAAAATGCAATATTTGTGAAACTCCACAAACACTAGGAGATAATTGTATATAAACTTCATTAAAATGAGCTTCATTTATATTTGCAATAATTCTTCACAATTTACTGATATTGAACTATCGTTCAACTAGCAATCTTAGCTTAATTAAGCCTTCCCCAAAATGGTAATTTAATTTGACAACAGTGCATTTGATATGGTAATCTTCAATTAAGCTAGCTTCCAATATTTGTAAACTTCAGGCAAATATTGCCAAAATATGTTAAGCGAATGAAATAAATGAAGATCACTTTTATGTCTTAAAATTAAGTTAACTTTATTTGAACTCAGGTTTCTTTTATTCCTGATTGCCTGAAGCTTAAAAATATTGATCTTTTAGCAGGATAGCAACTACAGGCAAAAGTTGTTAGGAAAAAAATTATATGCAAAAAAATATAGCCCACCTTTTAAATGAACTTCATTTGTGTCCTGTTTCTTGTATGTAATATGTGTCTTAACTTTTGCCTGAAGTTTAAAAATATTGAAGCTTTGGCCAGTCAGCAATATCATGATAATAGAAAATTGTAGTTTGAGTTAGTTTGGATTTGGCAGCAATTTTCCGTAATTTGAATTATGGAGAAGATTCCGATATAAGATGCATTGCTTTAAAATGATAATTAATTTGGCAGCTATGTATTTCATATAGTGATCTTCGATGAAGCTGGTAAGCTGATTAGCCAAAAACTAAATATCTGTGAAACTTCAAGAAAACATTAGGAGGAAGTTGTATATGAACTAACCTAACTTTAATTTAAATGAGCTTCACTTATTTCGTCCATTCTGGAACAATTTATAAATATTGAATTATCAGCCAACCAGAGATTTCAGCCTAATTTGCTCTCGATGCATTTGATATGGTAATCTTCAACTAAGCTAAGTTTGGCGACTTCCAACTTCAACATTTGTAAACTTCAGGCTTACATTGCGGAAAAATAGCGTATAAAATAGAAAAAGATTGCATTTTTTCATGTTTCTACATATCAATTTTCTGTAATTTTGCCGTGAGTTTTACAAATATTGAATTTTTGGCCGGCAAGCTTATCTTAGCT
The DNA here is from genome assembly GCA_016904865.1 of Pissodes strobi. Lineage (NCBI taxonomy): Eukaryota > Metazoa > Arthropoda > Insecta > Coleoptera > Curculionidae > Pissodes > Pissodes strobi. The sequence continues at coordinate 118,622 of MU186104.1, read as the reverse complement.
GAAAATGAATTTATGTCCAATTTTTTACCATATTCAAGCAATTACTTTTATGAAACGATTCAATAAGCTTACCATGCAGCCAAAAATTGAATTAATTGGAAAGTCCTCTATCTCATATTTCAAGGAACTTCATTCATCAACTAATCTACACCTGTCGGCCAAAAATTCAATATGCTAACTATATGAAGAGAGTGAAGTGAAGCTAGCTTACGTATCTTCTTCCATCTATCATTTATTCTTAATGCTTTCCTGAAGTTTAAAACAACGGTAAGGTTCGACATTTCTTCAAAATGGTAGAATCCATTCTTTGGTAACAAATTTTGTTCGGAAATCTTCATCTAAGCTGCGTTTGGGTTGGCAAAAAATCCAGTATTTGCTTCTTTCGGGCAAACTATAGAAGAAATAAATAAAGTTCGCGCATTTAAGTAAACTTCATTTATTTCATTCTGGCAAGGTTCAACTAAACCAAAAATGGTACATAAGAGTTACAGATGAAGTTCATTGAATGAACTTAAGTTGTTTCTCTTATATGGCGATTTTCTGTAATCTTTGCCCGAAGTATTGAAAATTTTAATTTTTGACTAGAAGCTCAACCTATTGAAGATTCCCGTATAAAGTGTTTGTCTTAAAATGGCAATCCGTTTGCATTTATACATTCCGTAAATGTATACGCCACCTAGCACTATCCCATTGGTCGGATTTAAAATTTCATCCAATTAAACTTCGAGTGCCATATGCGTGTACGGAATGTAAATCGGTGCCATATGCACTTACGGAATGTAATAACAGCTTATTAAGCAGCATGTATTTGCGGTTCAGTGGATCACTTTTAGCAAGCCTGGTGGCGGCAGTAGTTAGATGCTGTGCTTCTGATGCGATGCTTCGGTTTGCCTCCGAGTTCAATTCCCGTCAGTAGCAAGCGTTTTTTTAATTTTTTTGGAGGTTATGTTTGTTTCTTTTTTTAAATTTGGGGTAGTTTGGGTTAGTTTTGGTTAGATTGGGTTAGTTTTGTTTGGGTTAGTTTTGAGTTAGTTTTGGTTAGTTTTGTTTGATTGCACCCCGGAGCGAGCGAAGGGCCATGCGTGAAGTTAGCAGTACTAACTACAAACGCATGTTTCAAGACGCTTATCTTTAAAACACACCTCTTACCCATTCCGAACTTCTACCATACTCTTTGAAGCCTTCGGAAAATATTTATACTGCAAAAGCATTTATTACATTCCGTAACTGAATATGGCACCGAATTACATTCCGTACACAATTATGGCACCCGCGCGTTGATTGGATAGAAGTTCAAATTTTGAATGGTTTGACCAATAACAACACTGAGGTGCCATATACATTTACGGAATGTATAAATGCAATACGTTTGAGATCAATGCATTTTAAATGACAAGCCTACCAAAGATTCAATATTTTACAAATAAATATTGAATTTTTGGTAGGCTTGTCATGACTTCATTCAGCCAATATTTGAATTTTTGCCCTGAAATGGCTATCAATTTGATGGCTAAGCCGAGTGTGCCTGCCAAAAATTCAATTATTAAAATTGTACATTTTTGGGGAAGCTCAGCTAATTGAAGATTCCTATATAAAAGGTTGCCTTAAAATGGCAATCAGTTAGAGGTCTATGCATTTTAAATGACAAACCTACCAAAAAATCAATATTTATTTGTAAACTTTATTCAAACATTACGGAAAAATGGTATATAAAAAATAAAGCTCAAATTGCCATCTTAAATTTAAAAATGAGCTTTATTTGTTTTTATTATATGACAATTTTCTGTAATCTTTGCCAATATGTGAATTTTTGCCCTGAAATGTCCATCAATTTGATGGTTAAGCCGAGTTTGCCGGCCAAAAATCCCATTATTAATTTTTTTTTTTTTGGGGAAGCTCAGCTAATTGAAGATTCCCATATAAAAAGGTTGCTTTAAAATGGCAATCAATTAGAGGTCAATGTATTTTAAATGACAAACCTACCAAAAATTCAATATTTATTTGTAAACTGCATTGAAACATTATGGAAAAATGGTATATGAAACAATAAAGCTCAAATTGTCAACTTAAATTCTAAAATGAGCTTTGTTTATTTTTGTTATATGACAATTTTCTGTGTAATTTGCCAATATTCAAATTTTTACTCTGAAATGGCCATCAATTTGATGGCTAAGCGGAGTGTGCCGACCAAAAATTCAATATTTATTTTTAAAATTCATTCAAGCATTACGACAAAATGATATATAAAATAATAAAGCTCAAATTGTCAACTTAAATTTAAAAATGAGCTTTATTTGTTTTTGTTATATGGCAATTTTCTGTAAACTTTACCCGAAGTAACAAATGTTAAAATTTTTGCCTTGAAATGACCATGAGTTGAGGGCTAGGCTGAGTGTGCCGATAAAAAAGTCAATATACATTTGCAGACTTCGAACAAATAATATAAGATAATGCTAGGAATATAAAGGGAGTGAAATGAAGCTCACTTTCGTATCTAATATTTGGGCTTCTTTGTTTCTTCCATATATAATTTTCCCTAAATGTTTGCCTGAGGTTTGAAGATTGAATTTTTTCAGGCTCAGTCCAATTGAAGATTCTCGCGTGTAAAATGCATTGCATTTTACAATGCAATTCATTTTGCAAATGCATTCGTTGTTTAAGAATCTGCATTTAAGCTGCGTTAAATTCGGCAAAAATTTCAAGATTTGTTAACTTCAGACACACTATAGAAGAAATAAATAAAGACCGTGCATTTACGTGTGCTTCATTTCTTCCGCTCAATTAAGCTGAGCTTGCCAGTCAAAAATTTTATATTTATAAACTTCAAATAAACCTTACAGAAAAATGGTATATAAGAATTGTAGATGAAGTTCATTTAAATCTATATAAGGAAGTATTTCACGCAAACATTACGGAAAAGTGATATAAAAAAACTAAAGCTCAAATTGTCATCTTAAATTGAAAATAAAGCTTTATCTTTACTCGATGTATTGAAATTTTGAATTTTTGAAGATTCCTATCTAAAGTGATTGCGTTAAAATGGCAGTCAAGCGTAATTTGGTCGTGAGGTTTACAAATATTGAATTCTTGGCTGGTAAGATTAGCTTAGATGAAGTTTCTGTAAAAACTACATTGATGTCAATTTTTTTGTCTGAGGGAAGCAATCACTTTTTAAGGCAAGATTAAAATAAGCTTGCTATGCACCCAAAAAATAAATTAATTGCAAAGTCTTCTATCTTACATTTAAAGCAACTTCATTATTCAACTAATCTAAATTTGGCCTAAAATTCAATATCTAAACTTCGCGCTCATCATATGTAACACTGCTTATTATATAAAGATAGTGAAATGAAGTTCACTTTCGCAACTAATATTTAAACGAGCTTTTTTCTTTTTTCCATTTAAAATTTTTCCTTAGTACTTGCCTGAGGTTTAAAAATATTGAATTTTTTGCGGCAAGCTCAGCTCAGTTGAAGATTCTCACATGTTCAATCCATTGTTTCAACATGATAGAATTCATTTCAAGGCAATGAATTTTATTGTTTGGGAACCTTCATTAAAGCTGCGTTAAAGTCGCCAAAAAAATCAATATTTGTTAACTTCAGCAAACTGTAGAAGAAATAAATGAAGATCGCAGATTTAAGTGAGCTTTATTTATTTCACTATATGGCAAGTTTAAATTAAGTTGAGCTTGCCAGTCAGAAATTTGATATTTGTAAACTTCAAACAAGCTTTACAGAGAAGCGATACCTTAGAGCTGCAGCTGAAGTTCAGTTTATTTAAATCTAATATAAAAGAGCGTGTTTCACGCAAAAAAAGTTCAATTTACAATCTTAAATTTAGAAATGAGGATTTTCATTATACGACAATTTTCTGTAATCTTTGCTCGAAGCACTGATTTTTTTTATTTTTGACAGGAAGCTTAGCTAATTGAAAATGCGGTAATCACTTTGGGAATATTTCGAATATTACATTTTAAATGACAGGCCGAGTGCGCCGACCAAAAGTTCAATATTTACTTGTAAACTTCAAGGCAAGCATTATAAAACACTTAAATATAAAAAACTATAGAGATATAAATAAATAAAGTTCGTAGATTTAAGTGAGCTTCAATTATTTCATTATATGACAAGTTTCAAGCGCTTGCCAATCAGAGGTTTGATATTTATAAACATCAAGCAAGCTTTACAGAGAAGTGGTACATTAGCGTTGCAGATGAAGTTCATTTAAATCTAATATAAAAGAGAGCAAAAAAGCTCAACTTACAATCTCAAATTTAGAAATGAGCTTCATCTGTGTTTTATTATATGACAATTTTCTTTACTCTTTGCTCGGAGCACCGAATTTGTTTTATTTTTGACGAGACATTCAGCTAATTGAAGATTGGCTTAAAATGGTAATTAATTTAGGAGCATTGCGTTTTATATGTCAGGCCGAGAAAGCGCTGACCAAAAATTTAATATTCATTAGTAAACTTCAAGGCAAGTATTACAAAACACATGAATATAAACAACCATAGAAGAAATAAATGAGGTTCGTAGATTTAAGTGAGCTTCAATTATTTCATTATATGACAAGTTTTAATTAAGCTGAGCTTGCCAATCACAAGTTTGACATTTATAAACATCAATCAAGCCAATAAGAGTTGCAGATGAGGTTCATTTAAATCTAATATATAGGAAAGTATTTCACGCAAAAATTTTACATGAGAGAATAAAGCTCAAATTACAATCTTAAATTTAGGAATGAGCTTCATTGTTTTTTTTATTACATGACAATTTTCTTTAATTTTTATTATTGCATGAACCACTGAATTTTTTTATTTTTATCAGGAAGCTCAGCTAATTGAAGATTGGCTTAAAATGTTAATCAATTTAGGAACATTGCGTTTAAATATCAGGCCGAGTGCGCCGACCAAGCATTCAATATTTACTAACTTATATTGAATATAAATAAAAAATTATAGAAGAAATAAATGAAGTCCGTTAATTTAAGTGAGCTTCAATTATTTCAGTAGATGGCAAGTTTCAATTAAGCTGAGCTTGCCAATAACAAGTTTGCTGTTTATAAGCATCAAGCATGCGTTACAAGGAAATAAGAGGTGCTGATGGAGTTCATTTAAATCTAATATATAGTAAAGTGTTTCACGCAAAAATGGTACAAAAAAAATAAAGCTCAAATTACAATCTTAAATTTGGAGATAAGCTTCATTTGTTTTTTATTACATGACAATTTTCTACGAGTTGAAATTTGACATTTATAAACATCAAGCAAGCCTTACAGAAAAGTTGTAAATAAGAGTTGCAGATGAAGTTCATTTAAATTTAATATAAAGGAGAGTGGTTCACGCAAAAATGGTACAAATAAATAAAGCTCTAATTACAATCTTAAATTTGGAGATGACCTTCATTTGATTTTTATTACATGACAATTTTCTACCAGTCAGAAGTTTGACATTTATAAATATCAAGCACGCTTTACAGAAAAGTGGTAAATAAGAGTTGCAGATGAAGTTCATTTAAATTTAATATAAAGGAGAGTGTTTCACACAAAAATGGTACAAAAAAATAAAGCTCAAATTACAATCTTAAAATTGGAGATGAGCTTCTTTCGTTTTTTCTTTACATGACAATTTTCTACCAGTCAGAACTTTGACATTTATAAACGTCAAGCAAGCCTTACAGAAAAGTGGTCAATAAGAGTTGCAGATGAAGTTAATTTAAAATTAATATAAAGGAGCGTGTTTTACGCACGAATGGTACAGAACAGATAAAGCTCAAATTACAATCTTCAATTTGGAGATGAGCTTCATTTGCTTTTTTATTACATGCCAATTTTCTGACAGTCAGAAGTTTGACATTTATAAACTTCAAGCAAGCCTTACAGAAAAGTGGTCAGTAAGAGTTGCAGATGAAGTTCATTTAAATTTAATATAAAGGAGTGTTTCACGAAAAAATATTACAAAAAAATAAAGCTCAAATTACAATCTTAAATTTGGATATGAGCTTCATTTGTGTTTTTATTACATGACATTTTTGTGCCAGTCAGAAGTTTGACATTTATAAACATCAAACAAGCCTTACAGAGAAGTGGTAAATAAGATTTGCAGAAGAAGTTCATTTAAATTTAATATAAAGGAGAGTGTTTCACGCAAAAATGGTACCAAAAAAATAAAGCTCCAATTACAACCTTAAATTTGGAGAAGAGCTTCATTTGTTTTTCTTATTACATGAAAATTTTCTGCCAGTCAGATGTTTGACATTTATAAATATGACGCAAGCCTTACAGAAAAGTGGTCAATAAGAGTTACAGGTGAAATTCATTTAAATTTAATATAAATGAGAGTGTTTCACGCAAAAATTGTACAAAAAAAAAGTCCAAATTACAGTCTTAAATTTGAAGATGAGCTTCTTTTGTTTTTTTATTACATAACAATTTTCTACCAGTCAGAAGTTTGACATTTATAAAAATCAAGCAAACCTTACAGAAAAGTGGTCAATAAGAGTTGCAGATGAAGTTAATTTTAATTTAATATAAAGGAGTGTTTCACGCAAAAATGGTACAAAAAAAATAAAGCTCAAATTACAATCTTAAATTTGGAGACGAACTTTTATTGTTTTTTTATTACATGACAATTTTCTGCCATTCAGAAGTTTGACATTTATAAACATCAAGCAAGCCTTACAGAAAAAAGGTAAATAAGAGTTGCAGATGATGCTCATTTAAATTTAATATAAAGGAGAAAATGGTACAAAAAAATAAAGGTCAAATTACAATCTTAAACTTGGAGATGAGCTTCTTTTGTTTTTTTATTACATGACAATTTTCTGCCAGTCAGAAGTTTGACATGTATAAACATCAAGCAAGCCTTGCAGAAAAGTGGTAAATAAGAGTTGCAGATGAAGTTCATTTAAATTTAATATAAAGGAAAGTGTTTCACGCAAAAATGGTACAAAAAAATAAAGCTCAAATTACAATCTTAAATTTGGAGATGAGCTTCTTTTGTTTTTTATTATATGACAATTTTCTGTAATTTTTGCTCGAAGCACCAAATTTTTTTTTATTTTTGACGAGACATTCAGCTAATTGAAGACTGGCTCTAAATGATAATTAATTTAGGAGCATTGCGTTTTATATGTCAGGCCGAGTGTGCCGACCAAACATTTAATATTCATTTGTAAACTTCAAGGCAAGCCTTATAAAACACTTTAATATAAAAAAACCTGTTTCAAATTTTTTCGATACCTCAAAAATTAACACTCATGTAAGGCATTTATTTATAGCCTGCTTTGAATCACTCTGTATAATATGGTAAAATAAGCATAACGTATTTAGATTTAAAGATTATAAAATCGCCTAGGAGCCTTTTTACTTCTAATTCATTTATTATCAACGAACACGAATTTAATAATAAAGTAGATATTAGCATTAGCAGAGGAAAGACATAGATAAATAGTAGTAAATAAAGATATAAAGAAATATATGATGCTGCATTAAAAGAGCCAATATAAACTATCGCTAATTTCAACAATACTTTTTAATTTATTTTTATTTATTGGTAGATTATTGTAAATCTGAGTATTGTCATGTACCCAAATTACTATCTTATTCAAATTTTAATTAATGAACTGGCACGCTTTCGAATATTTTTCTGTCATTACAAAACGAATGATGCACGCATCTTAAAATTTATATAAATTTCTTAGTAGATAAATATCGTTTTAGTTTGCATGATTTTACTGTCGGTTTCAATTAGGACATTTAATAATTTTATTTTGAAGCTTTGTTTAAATTGTTTTGACATCGCTTGAAAAGTCATTGGTCCAAGGCCTTTTGAAAAGTAATTTTGACATGGGAAAGTAGGTTGTTATTTACGTTATGTATATAAAGTGCAATAGAAAAGCAAAATGTATAATTAAAAATCGTCGCAAAGCCGCCCTAAAAACGTTGACAATGCCAATTTTGGGCAAATTCTAATGAAATTTTGTAACTTAAATTTTTGATTAAACTATGAATATGACATACCTGAATGCGAATGAGGATACGGATGCGACTCGTACTCACTAGATTGGGCTACCAACTTACTGGCCTGTCCAATGGCATTGCTAGGTTGGGCACTGGCGACACTAGGCTTGGTAGCCTGACTCGCTGCATAACTAGATTGGGCATCCAGATTTTTGTAAGGCACTGCTAACACACTTACTTTAGCGGGCGATACTTCCTGATTAGGTGTGACTGGATGGTTGCTTTTTGGCTGGGGATCCACCGGCCTTTTAGGCTGCGTTCTTGGAAGCTTCAGTTCAGTACCCAAGTTTTTACCCTCATTAACTCGTCGTCTGTACTCGGCGGCAGCGGGTTTCTGCGGGCCATTAGGGCTTGTGAAATGATCAAAGTTGGCAAAAAAGTTATTGGGCTGCCATAGTTGGGCGTTTAGCTGTTCGACATTGCCACTCGTCCGCCCTATCGCCCTAGGATACCCCACTAGAACACCCGGCTTCGAGGCATGTCTAAAAGGCTGACTAGACGCGGTATTTTGCTTGCCAAATAGCAAATTGGGTTGCCGTACCACGGAAGCACTAAATTGAGTATCACCGATACCCTTATCTGTGAAGGGATCAAAAATATCGCCCGGCTGAAATATCACGAAAGGTCCTTTAGTAGCTTTGTCCGCAAAGATTTGCAAGGCACCAGAAACTAGAATTAAAAACACCGCACGCATATTTATGCTTCGCTGAAAATCACTACTCCGTTAAACTTCGGGATATTTAAATAATTTCTTTATCGCACCGCAAAAATTAATGGTTTCCTTTTGCCGATGCCTTTTATAGATTCAAATATAAAACTGCACCAGATAGGAAGTAAAATCAGAAAAAGCGGATTAGGAATGTTACAGCCACTTAAGTACCCGGTACCGTGCCGCAGTGGCAAAAATGAAAGGATTCGGTTCCACTATCAGTCATTTTTATTCGATTGTTGATCACAGAACGTGATCTATCTTAAGATTTTACAATGGTCGCTGTTAGGTAAGGCCCCTGAAAAAACAACCACCGAAATTTTGAAATACGAATATGGCATAGCGAATATTATATTATAGATCCCGAGAACGTGTCCTAATAAGTAAGCGTGCATAACCGACATAGAAAGAAACGCGTTAGTAACAAAATTTCTTCAATATTATCTTTTGTTTAATATTAGGCCACTTAACGTGGTAATTCTCAATTTTATTTCCTCGACACGATAATGAAGAGCCTTTCAAGGAACTTCTTTGACTCAGATCAAAATACGAAGCTCCAAATTGTCTTTAAAGGATCTTTGAATGACTTTGCGGGATATTTGATTATTTTGCTGTTGAATCGCAAACTTTGAATCGGAATTGCATTATCCATGTTTGGCTATAGTATATTCGGACATCGACATCCATGTCAGCTTCTCAGGGATTCTTCATGAGAAGAATACTGATGGCATTTTTTGCAATGTCCGCTCGCTGATTGCCCATAGGATTAATGTCGAATATTCGAATAAATTTTATAATAATTTCCGAATAAGACGTCTCTAATTATATGGGAATCGATCGCTCTTTCATGCCATTCTTTCAGATAGACCCTGTGTTTGTATGGAATTTTTAGAAACGAAATTTTTAATCGATTGAAATAAGTTTCTTTTTCAACGTTGTTTTTACTCATTTACATCTTACTATTAAAATTATTATTATTATTTATGCTTAAAGCGTATTAAAAATATTTTAGTACATTATAGCGGTACTTAAGGAATTTAAAATTTTATTTAATTATATTTGTCAAAGATGAAATCGAATGAACTGTCGAGTATCAAATAATGGCTTCACCTAAATCAAATTTATTAAGTAATATTTTATAAATAAGTTTAAATTAGATACATTTTATTGGAAAACATCAACATGGTATCAATTTCTCAATTTATAGTAATTCACATAAACGCATACAAAACTACTAAAAAAAATCACTATTGAAAAAAAACGAAAAAACAATCTTATCAAAAAAGACTTATGAAAACTATTGTCACAAATATACTCTGAAACTGATACACACAAAAAATCTCCCAATAATGGTTAAAACAAAGAATTTCTTAACAAAAAATTAAATCTTAGAAACGATTTGATCCAAGATAACAATCTTAATGATTTTATACAAAACTTACGCTTTACAGAAGTTAGCAACAAAATTTCAAATACAAAATAAAGAAGATGTGTGCTTAAGACCATACTACAAAAGTGAAAACTTCAACTAGCGATATTAAAAACTAAATGAAATTGCCCGGCATCGATCTCGGTACCTCTCCTATGCTAAGTGAGCGCTCTACCATCTGAGCCACGCGCCAACGGAAATATATGCGTCAAAAGTGAATATAGCAGCCATAATATAATTTGCAGTGGCGGCTCCTGTCGGGGGGCACAGGAGCACCTGCCCCCGCCCCTCACACAGATCGCCATAGAGCACGTTGTATTCTATTTTCTCTTCGCGGTTCCTATGGCAACGTCTGCTTTCAGCGACACCTGGAATGGCCGATTGGAGCACATTCTTATTGCGTCCACTTGTCGGTATCCCATTGGTTTGTGATTTTCGCTACTTGTGGCGTTTGTTTTCACTCAAGTTTTGATTGGAATTTTGCGATTAGAGAAATAATATATGGTGCGTTTCTTTTAATTAAATTTAGTTAAGCATTAATTTTATCGAAAATTTTGTGGATAAGTAACTGGATAATAAACTAAGTAAGTAATTCCGAATACTTTAATCTATTTTAATTTTGTTTAATGTTTGTATTTAATCGAAAATTACGGCAAATTATTTTTTTAAAATGAATTCATATATTTTTAAAAAGAAAAATTATTAATAATATTATTATTAATTATTAATATTATTAAATTAATGTGTAAATTGTATTTTATTCGAAACTCATATTTTGGTTAATTTTTTTTACATTAAATTATGCCCCACGGTAATAGCCTATATAACATTTTGCGTGAATGACAAAGCACGATTATCTTTTGAAATTGAGAGAGTTTTTTTAACGATTTTAATGACTTTTGGGCAAAAATTGGGCGCGGCACTCTAAAAACTTTGGCGGGTTAGCCTCCGGCGGGCTTTCTGATGCTGGCGTCAAATGGCCTTCTCCACCTGTGTCCTCCCACTTTCTACCCTCACGAGCTGCCACTGAATTTGGCAGATAGGTAAATGATTATACGGATTAATATATTACAAAGAATGGTAAGATTTACAGGGTAATCCAAATAAGGCTTTAAATGCCTTATATCTCTTGTTACTAACTGTTTCGCTCTCTCTCGCTGGGCTGAAGTCGACTAAGCGAGAGTGCATCCATCCCACAGTTCCGTTATGGGTCTTAATTAAACCAATAAGAATGCACAAAAGTAACAGTTAATGGGCGGAGCTAAATAAGTCACTTTTGTGCATTCCTATTAGTTTAAATAAGGCCCATAACGGAACAGTGACAGTGGGGAGCATGTACTTTCGCGTCGACTAGAGCCGACGTTACCCGAATTAGCGTTAAGACCCGAACGTGACGGCTCAGTCTCATTCAATATCCAGGCTGAGCGCGCCTAAGGAAATTTGCACTTCAGAAATCAAAAAAGACAAACTACTCTTCATTATCCGGGTCTATCTGACAAAACGAAATAAATTAAACATGCATACTATTTTCAATACAAAACTCACTCTTCTTATTTTAAGCACTAGAGCCATTCTGAGATCGTTGGACATTTTGACTTCGTTAACTCTCCTGGTTTCGTGGGCCATTCTCACTTCATTGAACCGTGTATAGGATCAAAAAGACGTGCGCTAATTTTTCTTCTGAAAGTATTAAGGTACGTACTAGAGAAAGTAAAGGAACGTGAAGGAAAAAAAAGTATGGAAACGCACTAAAACAAGTATAGGCACATGAGGAAAAATAATATTAAATTTTAAAAAGAAAGTACAAGCACATACTTTTGCTTTACTTCCAAAATCGTAGAGCAAGTAAGAGAACGTGAATAAAAAGTATGAAAACGTAAAAACTTCTGTTTCTATAAGAAGTACTGATACGTACTAAGAATATTTTAAAAAGTACAGGCACATGTGTAGGCACATTCTAGAAAAGTAAGGGAACGTGGAAAAATAAAAACTTAAAGGCACGTATCTGTACATACTTTCATTTCCAAAAGTGTGGCTAAATATTATAAGAAGTAAGGGAACATGCAAAATCGAGATCGTGAGATACCGCCCGTACTTTTTCATCCAAAAGCATGGGGTAGGCACTAGAAACAGTGAGGGAACGTGGAGAATCAAAAGGCGTGCCGACACTTTTTCTTTCGAAAATATGGGTACGTATCAAAGAACTATGAGATCATAAAAAACATAAAGGAACGTTAAGAACAAAGTATGGATACTTAAAAGACTTACATATCCATACTTTCTTTCGTAAGTATGGATACGTACTAAAAACTAGGAAAGTGAAGAAAAGGGAAATTAAATTTTAAAAAGTACAGGCACATATCCATACATGGGCACATTCTAGAGAAGTAAGGAAACGTGGAAAAAATTAAAATTTAAATTTTAATAGGAAATACAGGCATATATCTGAACATACATTCATTTCCAAAAGTGTGGCTAAATATCACAAAAAGTAAGGGAATGTGCAAAATCAAGATCGTGAGATACGAGCCCTTACTTACTTTACTTCTTCCAAAAGTAGGGCGTGGGCACTAGAAACGATAAAAGAACGTGAAAAATCAAGACTTTTCTTTCTAAAGTATGGGTAGGCATTAAAGAAATATGGGATCACGAAAAAAAATAGAGCAAATTTTACATAAGAAAGTAGGTACAGACATACCAGTACATATTTTGAATTCCAAACGCATTAAATCGGAGAGAAAGTCATGGAACGTGAAGAATAAAATATGGACCCTTAAAAGACATATATCCATACTTTCATTCGGAATTATGGATACGTACTACGAAACTAGGAAAGTGAAGAAAAGGGAAATTACATTTTAAGAAGTAGAGGCACGTACCCATACATTCTAGAGAAGTAAGGAAACGTGGAAAAAAATTAAAACTTAAATTTTAATGGGAAATACAGGCACATATCTGTACAGTACATACTTTCATTTCCAAAAGTCTGGCTAAATGTCACCAAAAGTAAGGGAGCGTGCAAAATCATGAATCGTGAGATACCAACTGTCACGGGCCGCTTTGGCTATCGTATAGCGAAGCGTAAATAACCTTAGAACTCGTCGCCGTTCCTATAGCTGCAAGTGCAACTACATTTATTAGCGAAAAACCCTCGTAGATCCCGTCCGGCTTTGCTCTGACGATATTCTGATCGAAGCAATTAAAAATAAAATTTTCGTTCCTAAAAGCTATGAAACCGTAAACCTAGCTATGTTGCTAAGAACCTTTGACGTCGCGGGCAACTGATACTAACCCAAATCAGCGCGTACTTTTTTTGGATTGGGCGTCGAGTTGGGCATCGCGCGCAGTTACTTAATTGCCTTCGGAATAATTAGGAAATCAGATGGAGTGGTTTAATGACAATGCCCTTTTGGCTACTCTGAGAAGTTTTTTTTGATGGTAGATGCCGATACATCGAAATTCCAGGTTTCCATTGTCTAAATCTCTTGGAGGAATTATTGAGAGGAACATGTGACGTCGGGCCATGCATTCATTGGTGGAGCGAGATTTTTGGAGAGGGGATTCTCTGCTCCTTGAGTTCCGATTTACTGGCGTGACTTTCCGTCGGCCTTTCTTTAAGTCAGCAGTTTTTGGGTACCGGTTGGAATCAATTGTGATTTTATCTTGTATGGGATTTTCCAACCGGGCCATTCTTAGTAGTTTTAGTCCATATCTGTGCCTTATCTTTTATTAAGTGTTGTTGTCTGAAACTGCCCTTTGTGGGATTTGAACGCTGCTTTAGCGAGGTGGGTTGGTTTTTTTAATTCCCCTTTCTATTCTCTTACAGAGGCCTTCTCGTCCAACTGTAAGGCTATCTAGCGATAAGCAACCGGCTACCCCCTACACAAGTAAATTATTGTTTTTTTTTTAATTCTGATTTCTCTTCTCCTTGATGGTTGATTCTGATTACCGAGTTATAAGGCTCTTCAATTAAGAATTACATGTGGAATCTTGAATATGTTGTTGTTTCACAGGGTCCTACCGTCGGGTCTACTCCTATCGACAGGACTACTTCTACCGTCGGATTCATTGCTATCGACGGATATTGCTATCGTCGAGCATCGCTAACGACAGGGTTTTCCTTGGCTACGTCTATCTAACTGTACTACTTATATAGTCTTGATGTGCTTCGCCTGTCAAGGAAGTCTCTTACTACCGTGTGCCGTTCTTTTCTGGAAGCTGCCTGAGGAGCTCCTCATCAACCAAGTCAGATATTTCTATTTTCTTTATGTGACAATTGCGTGTAATTAGCCTACGAACTCTAACTGTTATTTTTTTTGCTTTATTTTCGAACAAAGATTAACTTTTTCTCCTTAACTAAGGTAACATTTATTTTATTCTTATTTTCTTTCAAATGAACTTTGAATATTGGGTCAATTTTGTCTAGCCTAAGACGCCTGATTTTATTTGGTCGAATTCTAAAATTCAGTGAAATTCGTTTGATCTCGAACCAATCCGATTTTGGATTGAATTTTGAAATTTTAATTGACTGACGCAATAACGTGGTAAGTCGAACTAGTTTTTTTATTATTATTCTCAATTTATCACGATTTCTAGCTTACGTTAGATACCTGTAGATCAGATAACTACTATTGTTGTTACGGCCTAGTAGACTTTGCGTTATTCCTAATTTTTATTGTGGCCTTTAATATTTTTTTATTCAAACAAACTGTTCATTATCTTTGTCCTACCGGTAACTTGACCGGCGCGGCGAGTACTTACGCTTAAGTATAACACTCCTTAAATTCTATAATTGATTGATTGCTACAATAACGCCAGGTCGGACTAGTTATTTTAATTTTTTTTTGCGGCTGTTACCAACGTTTCATAACTGATACCCGGATAAACATAGTTAGTTAGTAATACGGTTCTGTAACAAATCATGATTTGACGTCCGTTAATTAGCCATTGATTCAGTGATTATTCGAGTTACTTGAATTTTCCCATAACGAGTAGATATTTGCAGTATCGCTAGCCTTCGTTCATATTTATTCGACGTTTTTTTTATTGTTAATGCTTAACGCGTTCATCATAGATTACGATTAAATATTTCGGCGTTTGTTTAGATAAAGCGTGTGATTTACTTCGTCAAGTAACCGAGTAAAGCCTATTATTTCTCGTTGAAATACAGCTGTTACCATAACTTAATCTGCCAGAATTACTGTTCACTTTCTCACATCTTTCACTTGATCGGCCATGATATATTTCATTTAATAGTAAAAAAACGATTCTTTGTTTGTCTATATATCTGTTTTATTTGATTAGCTTTTTATTTCAATGTTCCAGAGGAGAGGGCCGCTAAAGTAAGTATCTGATTTTTTATTACTTGCGCTCAATAATTGAAACGTCCTGGATTTACCTTTGATTACTGTTTGAGTATTTGTTTGTCACTGACTTTAGTTTTTTTTTGTTGATATTCGAGTATTTGCTTGTTACTGACTTTGATTTTTGATTAATTTTTGAGTAATTATTTTTCCATTATTATTACTGATAAATTTCCGGCATTTAAATCTTATCTAATTTTCTAACTTATTTTTGTTGTTTTATTGATCGGTTTTCTTGATAGAAAAGAATCACAAATTTGTGGTTATCTTTTTGTTTTGTCGCGAATCTTAAGCTAAAACGAGTGCCATATTTCAACTTTGGGGTATTTCTCGCTTGTGCCGTCTACAAGCCCGTGGCGCCTTAAATAAATAAAACCCACCCCTACTTTGTACGCTCGGTGACAACTCGTTCTAGCCTACGTATCGACACTCGTAAATTCATACAGTTTTAATTTTAAATTCTCCAACTTAAATATATATTTTTTAATTTGAAATTATTCACTCTCGGTTTCTTCTAAGCTGAAGTGGAGTTTTTGCGCCTATTAGAAGGACAGAAAAAGCGTAATACAGCCCATACTTTTTCTTCCAAAAGTATGGGGTAGGTATTAGAAACAGTGAAGGAACGCGAAGAATAAAACGACGTGCCGACACTTTTTCTTTCGATAGTATGGGTACGTATTAAAGGAGATAAAAGAAAGTACAGACATACCTGCACATACGTTTCTTACTTCGAAAAACTTGTGATCAAAGGGAAAACATAATTTTACTTCGAAAAATGTAGGCACATTCTAGATTCTAGATAAGTAAGGAAACGAGAAAATGTGAAAACTTAAATTTTAATAGGAAATTAATTTCCAAAAGCGTGGAAATATTACGAAAATCAGGGTCGTGAGATACGAGGCTTTACTTTTCCTTGTAGGTTTTTTTCCATATTATCTTTTGCAATTATCACGAAAATATATCATATCAAAAAATGGAAAAATATAGGCTTCAACTTCACTTTTTAAGAGTATTGTTACGTTTTTCCCGTGGGTTCTTAACAGAATTACAACTTTGCTATTTTCAACTAATACTCTTTTTATTCACTACCACTGTATACAATTTAACACTCTAAACTACTCTTATAACTTTACAACTAATATCTATTCAACACTCAATGATTAACTGAACTCAACTGACTAACATTCGCCTTAGGTCTGCTTATATATAATCTCAAATCTATCACGAATATTCGGAAAGTATTCCGAGGCCACTCTATATGATCTCGACGAGGCCATCGAGATAATTCCAGTCCAGCGATCCTGAAACTTCGCGACCGGCCAGGCGATGAGTCATACAGACAAAGAAGCGAGGGGCACGGCGCGGCGGCGGCGGCTAGTTCTATAGGGTAGCACAAAAACGTTCGGATGGTTGTTAGTCGTGACATTGCCTCCCTCTTAAACCTGATCGTCCCGATCAGATACTGCATGTCCGTGGTATGTTTTCAGTCTGTCGAGGTGAACAACTTTCAGTTTGCTTCTGGGACTACGCTGAATTCTATACACAACATCATTAATTCTTTTGATGACTGTATAGGGTCCTTCCCATACTGGCGTTATCTTGGGAGATCTTCCTTTCTTCCTTTGTGGATTATATAACCAGACTTTATCGTTCATCTGAAATCCCATAGAATTAGCTTTGAGATCATATCGTGTCTTCATTCGGTCGCTGGCTTTCTCCGTGTTTTCTCTGACTAATTCATGGACGTATAGTAACTTTTCCTTAAGGGAGTCTGCGTAGTCTTGAATTTCCATATCCTGGTTGTCTGGCGTTCCGAATAATAGGTCACAGGGTAAACGGAGTTCTCTTCCAAATAAAACCATGGCTGGTGTTAGTCCTGTCGTGTCTATAGGCCATTAAAAATAGTGGTATGTGTTGGTCCCAATCCTTCTGATGTTCATCTACGACCTTTGACAAATGTTCTTCAATGGTCTTGTTAAACCTCTCAACCATGCCGTCTGATTGTGGATGTAAGGCGGTAGTCCGTGTTTTATGGATGTTGAGTAAATCACAGACTTTCTGGAAAACCTTGGATTCGAAGTTGCGTCCTTGATCTGAGTGCAGCTCTAACGGAACACCAAATCTGCTGAATAGGTTATTCACAAGAACCTCTGCATGGTTACAGCTTCTTGATTGGGGATTGCAAAGACTTCAGGCCATTTACTGAAGTAGTCAATTGCCACTAAAATGTACTTGTTACCATTATTTGTTTCTGGAAAAGGGCCAGCTACGTCAATGGCGATACGTTCAAACGGTAGGCCCACATTATACTGTTTCATTTTGCCCCTAGATCTTGTTTGGGGTCCTTGGCTTGAGGCACAGGTTGAGCACTGCCGACACCACGATTTCACATCCTGGCAGCAGTTGACCCAGTAAAATCTGTCGCGAATCTTGTCAATCGTTTTGTTCGCGCCGAGATGAGCACCGGACTTTCCATTATGAACTTCTTCCAGAACTTCCGATATCTTCCTCCTTGGTACCACTAACTGTGTCTTCACTACTTTTCCATCGGCGCTTTCCCATGCTCGTTTAAGAAGTCCATTTTCCACCACCAGGGAGTCCCACTGAGCCCACAGAGTTTTAAAAGCAAGTCCTTTATTTGATATCTCGCTCCAGCTTGGTCTTCGTTGCTGTTCTTCTTTAGCTCTTAGCAATAGTGCTATTTCACTATCTTCAGGCTGATCTTTTTTAAGTTGCTCGGTGGTCCACTGCTGATCAACCTCAAATTTCGTTAGCCTAATCGGAGTAATTCCTTCTCGTTGATCTACTCTTTGGCAATGCTTACAATTATCCGCGCATGGTCTTCTGGATAAAGCATCTGCATTATTATGCAATCTCCCTGCTCTGTGCTTAACCTTAAAGTTATATTGTTGTAACTTTTCAAGCCACCTGGCTACCTGTCCTTCAGGTTGTTTCATATCCAAAAGCCATTTAAGTGCTGCATGATCAGTCCTTATCAGAAATTCTTGCCCATATAGATATTGATGGAAATGCTCAACAGACCGTACTATTGCCAAAAGCTCTTTTCGGGTTACACAGTAGTTACGTTCAGGTTTCGAAAGTGTTCGACTGTAGTATTCGATAACCCGTTCTTCTCCTGCTTGTACTTGAGATAAAACTGCTCCGATGCCGGTGTTGCTGGCGTCTGTGTCCAATACAAATTTACCCTTTTGTTCCGGATATCCCAATATTGGACTAGAACATAGAGCCGCTTTTAATTTCCTGAACGCAGAATCACAGTTATGATCCCAGTTATAATTTGCTCGTTCCTCAGTCAGCTTATGTAAAGGTGCAGCTATATTTGCAAATCCTTCGACAAATCTTCTATAATAAGTACATAAACCAAGGAAGCTCCGCAGTTCGTGTTTGTCGCGAGGACGAGGCCAGTCTTTGATTGCTGTTATCTTTCGTTGATCAGTTTGGATTCCCTCTGATGACACGACGTGTCCGAGAAATTCAACTTTTTGTTGGAAGAGAAAACATTTCTTTGGATTCAGTAAGAGCTGAGCATTCTTGATCCTAGTAAAAACTTCATGCAGGTTTTGTAGGTGCTCTTCGAAAGTTTTTCCCATTACCATTATATCATCAAGATAGACCAGGCATGTCTTCCAAGTGAGGCCACGTAGAACAACTTCCATAAGACGCTCAAAAGTAGCGGGGGCATTGCATAGTCCGAAGGGCATAACTTTAAACTGATATAAACCACTTCCGGTAGAGAAGGCAGTATTTTCCTTATCCTGTTCGTCAATGCCTACTTGCCAGTATCCGCTCTTTAGATCGAGTGTTGAGAACCAATGAGAACCTACTAGTGTCGTCAACGTGTCGTCAATCCTGGGAAGTGGATAGCTGTCCTTCTTGGTGACGTCATTGAGCTTTCTATAGTCCACGCAGAATCTGGTAGTCCCATCCTTCTTGGTGACTAAGACAACAGGAGATCACCATGGACTTGATGACTCTTCAATAATTCCATCTTCAAGCATTTTATCCACTAATGTGGTAACCTCTTGCTGCTTCGTCACTGGTAACCTCCGAGGATGCTGCCGTATGGGGTGAGCACTCCCAGTGTCGATTTTATGTTTTATGATGTTCGTTCTTCCAGTATTGCCGTTTTTCTTTTCAAAGGCTGTACTCTGCTCTTTGATAAATTGTGTAGCTCTTTTCAGTTCATCGGAAGACAGATGTTGCCACGACTTCTGGAAATGTTCTAGGACTTCCTTAGGTGATGTTGAGGGTGTTACTGCTGACTGCGTTTCGCAACTGGTTACCCACTGCACCGGCTCGCAAGTGGCTATTACATCTCCTTTATTGATTTTGATGGAATTGGATGAAATATTTGCTATCCTTATCGGTATTTCGCCGTCGGTTTTGACTAGTGCTTTGCCTACGAGGTGTTTGCAAGGCAAATCGTGGTGTTGGATAAGTCCGATGCAGCCTCCAAAATCCTTCTCCAATTTCCCAAAAATTATCTGCTCGGTATTTCCGCTTATTCTGACAGTACATGCCGCCACTACTTTAGTCGGTGTGCCATCGTCTGTTTTGTTAAGGATGAACTCTTCGGTGCCAAACTTCAGAAGATTAAGCTTGTTGTCAAATGAGAATCCATGTTGACCGATGAGATCCATCCCCAAAATAAATTCGTCCTCGATGTCGGCGACTAACACTGTGTGGTGTAGTTTAATTCGTCCCAGTTGAAGTTCCATTTCCCCAAGTACTTCAGCTGTCTCACCGGTAACTGTACGTAAAACTACATTCTTTGATATGGGTAGAACTTCTACTCTATTCACTCTGTTGGACCTTATCAAAGACACCGCCGCACCAGTGTCAACAGTAATTGTTATGGCTCTTCCGTTGATCTTTCCTGTAATTGTTAGACCGTCGGCGGCTTTTCCTAGGCTTTTTATGGAGACGATCCTGGGGGCTTTATCTTCTTTAGCCAACACCCGCCCCGCAATGTTGACTAATTGAAGTTTTCCTGATTTGACTTGAAGGCCCTAGCGTCTCTGGATGGAGATCTAGACCGTAGTTGTACTCGGCAGTCTCTTTTGAAATGCCCAGTCCTGCCACATCTATAGCACTGATTTGATGTATTTCGGTTACGTGGCCTATCTTCCATTGGCTCCCTGAATCTCCTCGTGGCCTGAAGAACTTCCGTCAATTTCTTCAAAATTTCACCCATCTCAGTTAATTCACAGCTGTTTGTCGGGTTTTCTTCCTGGATGGATACGGCCCTGATTTTTGGCTTGGAGATGTTACAGGCCGCCTCGATTTCTAGGGCTCGGCCCAAAGCTTCACTGCTGTTATCAAATTTGGCTAGGCGTAGCATTTTCTGAGTTTCTAGATCTCTGATACCATCCACGAAATACTGGGCAGCAAGTTCCTCTTGAAATTCCTCTGTCGCTCCCGGGTAGGCCAGTTGAATGAGACGTCTAATCTCTGATTCAAACTCTTGCAGGTTTTCACCAGGCTTCTGATGTCGGGACTTAACTTGTGCCTGATACAGTTGCCTTCTATGTTGGTCTCCAAATCGTCTCTCCAGGGCAGCTGCAAGTATGTCATATTTCCCCTGTTGGCTGATGGGAATAGTCTGCAATAGTTCCAGGGCAGATCCACGAAGCGCAACCACTAGTGATGTAGCCATTTCTTCGTTATTCCAACCGTTGGCAACAGCAGCGGCTTCAAATTGCCTTCTGTACATTGTCCACGATGTTTGACCGTCATACGTTGGAGGTTTGATGTTTTGTCCTGAGGCGAATGCCTTCTCGGTTGGTACTTGATGTTTTAGTCTGGTAACTTCTGCTTGTAGATTCTTCATTTCTTTCTGTACGTCTCCTACTTCTTTTTGTACATTTCCCACTTCTTTTTGTACAGTTCCAACTTCTTTTTGTATATTGTTTACTTCTTTTTCAAATTTCTCATTTTGCCCGTCCAATATTTTCTGTAATTTTCCTTGCTCGCCTACAATTACATCAAGCATCCATTTCTGAAGCTGGTCCTGCTCTGCTTGTCTTCTACGTTCATCCTCTTCCCGATCCGCTTGCTTTTTCTCTTCTTGATCTTGTAAAATTTTCTGCAGCCGGTCCTGCTCTGTTTGTCTTTTGTCTTCTTGGTTTTGCAAAATTTTCTGAAGACGGTCCTGTTCTGCTTGCCTTCTACGTTCATCGTCCTCCCGTTCAGCTTGCCTTTTGTCTTCTTGATCTTGTAAAATTTTCTGAAGCCGGTCGTCCTGTTCTTTTTGCCTTTTGTCTTCCTGGTCTTGTAAAATTTTCTGAAGCCGGTCCTGTTCTGCTTGCCTTTTGTCTTCTTGATCTTGAAAAATTTTTTGAAGCCGCTCCTGTTCTATCTGCTTTTTACGTTCTTCCTCTTCCCGATCCGCTCGCCTCTCAGCATTTAAATTATCCATAAAATCGGCCAACATTTTATTTATTTGCTCCATTTCCGCCGTTTGTTGCCTTGTATTGACCATAGAATGTTATAAAATTTTACCAGAATCCACCAATCAAACGGTCTCGTTGACGTACTTGTACTTCTTTCCTCGAAAAATACTTCGCAAGTCCGGTCCCTTCACAATCCAACTTCTGACACCAAATGTTACGTTTTTCCCGTGGGTTCTTAACAGAATTACAACTTTGCTATTTTCAACTAATACTCTCTTTATTCACTACCACTGTATACAATTTAACTCACTAAACTAGTCTTATAACTTTACCACTAATATCTATTCAACATTCAATGATTAACTGAACTGAACTAACTAACCGACTGACTAACATTCGCCTTAGGTCTGCTTATATATAATCTTAAATCTATCACGAATATTCGGGAAGTATTCAGATGCCACTCTATATGATCTCGACGAGGCCATCGAGACAATTCCAGCGATCCTGAAACTTCGCGACCGGCCGGGCGATGAGTCATACAGACAGGGAAGCGCGCGGCACGGCGGCGGCTAGTTTTATAGGGTAGCACAAAAACGTTCGGATGGTTGTGTAGACTAGCCGTAACAATATTTTAGTATTTACGACACGTCCTGTATATAACTCAAATGTTCTCAATATAACCTAAGGCTCTGGCAATGGGTTTGTGTGGTGGAAAAAGTATTTTAAACTTGCTTTCGATTTTTATAGCACTTTTCTCGTTTGTTAAATCAAATGTAAAATGTATTTCAAAGTGTTGAATTAGTTTATTTTGTTGTGATGTTTATTAGCTTCTGTCTTGATTGCCAGTTATCAAATCGAATTGCTAGTATTACATATAGCAGATTGTGCCGGCCAAAGTATGAAAAGTTACTGTTAAATTCCGCTCACTATGGTCATCATTAATTTTGGGATTTTGCTTGATAAAAATTATTTTTATTTGGAATAGTACAGCTATTTTATTATCTATCATATACCGCGTGCCGCCGTGACCTAAATTAACATATTTAGTTCCACTATGAACGATTTAATTTGAATGTTAATCAAAGATCGTGATTTTGATTTACCGAAATATCTTGCAACGGTCGCCGTGAAGCAAGTCTCAATAGGCCACACAAAGTTGCAAATATGTCATGGCAAATATAATTTTTGCGGCCAACAAAACGCCTTGGCAAGTGCATTTCCTAAATATTTTAATTGATTTTTTTAGTTGTCTGAAATTAGACAACTTTGCGGAGATCCGCATTTATGTCTCAATACGCGTTAACCCAAACAAATATTACAAATTTATTTTTTGGCTAATAGTCTGCTTTTTCAAAGCGATTAAGCAAATTAATTTAGAACAACTTCTCCGGTAGCTAAAGCATCAAAAAATCTCATGAGGCAAGAAGGGCCATGAAACTCAGAAAGAACTACGAAACCAGAACAACAGCCAACGAAGTTGGAATGGACTAAAAAGTCAGAATGAATAAATGGCAAAATTATGGTCAAGAGATATCTGGAATTAAGAAATAGTTTATTGAATGAAATATTTTTCATAATTCCAAGAAGTCCGTAGACTTTATTTTGTAAGCTCTGCTTTTTCTTACTGATGAATTAATTTTGTAGTATTTAGCGCTGACTAACGTTTTAGTAACGTACTCTGGTTAGTTTGGGTTAATCAGATTTAAAGTCGCTGCGACATCATAAGGCTCAAATTAATATTTATTTGACGTCGTCCTGTTAACCACAGGCTCATTCATTTTAAAGTCGTCTATGTTGAATATAAGTAATAGAGAGTTATGTATGTCAAGACTAGACGAACCATTAGGTAAAATAACCACAGAATGGCCTACGAAGACAGAAATCTGAAATTAAGTTAATATTGTTGACATCCATATTCACGAAACAAAACTGGAGGTCAGGCTCCTGAAACCCACTTAGTAACAAATACTTACTATTACCTAAGGCAAGCACATGCGTGATCCCCTTCACCCATTCCGGAGGATAATAAAATAAAAGGATATTGTCAAAACAGACGGTCAGATCACTAGATCGCGATGTAGATCGTAACCTTGTACATGTATCTTGATATTATACTGTGTGTATCCATTAAATTGTTGTATCGATTGTCGCAACCTTACTACGTCCGTCGAGTGGGTTTCAGCACTCTAACCCGCTTCCTCTTTCACAGATGCGCACGCAAATAGGACATATTATGACGAAGGGAGTAAAAGTTAAGGCCTCGTTCAGAACTTACCTTCGAGAAGGTGCCTTGTGGCGATTAAGCCTTAACTGTTGGTGGATGGTCACCAGATAGTTCTTTTGTTAGATTTACGAGACGTAGTAACGTTATCTTTTGTTAGAATACCGACTATGCGGTTGTGAAACACCGTATGAAAGGAGGTGTGATGTGCTTTTTAGTAGCATGGCTCTCCGAGGGACTGATGCCCATTTATTCTGGAGAATTAGTTTCCTGAGCAGGAGCCCGCCATCTTATCCGAAGTGGACCAGGCCGAGAGTTTTGTGGAGAAACTGATCTTCCCAGCTGAGAGGTTCACCTAGCTCGTCCATCTACACTGGACTCCAGTCCTGTAGATTTTCACATACGGAAGACTGAAGGTATCAGCCAGTCCTGGTAGGATCTATTAAAATTATTAAGTGTTAGCCCTACCTGTATCTATAATTTAGTTCTTGCTCTATCGTGCTAATACCTTAAATTTTTCTAGTGAGAACCCTAAAGACAACTACTGAGAAGTATATTCTGCAATGTTACTTCAAGAGATACTGAGGTTCAGTGCTCTAACCTGATCTAGTGTTAATTTTTGTAGAAGGCAGTCCTCTAAAGCCATGCAAACCTTTTATCGCATTTATTCTCGTTAATACTAAAAAATATGCTGTAAATTAGGGCGTTTAGGTTATTTATGCCAAGTTTATTGCATCTGCTTGTCAAACCCATGGCAGAAAATTAATTAAAACTATTTAAACCTTATTATTGAACTTATCGCCCCGATATCGGTAGACTTGGGCTCAACCCTCCTTACTTGATGCGGCTATATGTATTTCTATTTATTTTATTCAGTAAATCCCTTTTAGTTTGGCATTTTGAGGACATTTTAGAAGTCTTCTATAATTCAACTGCCAAGGGAATAAGCTAAGCGTAGTTTAGTGGATATTTGTTCCCTAATTTTTACATATAAATTGTTACATATTTAAGCAATAGTAACTGGGTAATACTAAAATATTCTTTTAAAAATAACACTTCTCGTTAAGTAGTATCGAGGTAATTTATTGAGATTTTTATATAGTAATTAGTAATGTAAAGTTATTGATCAGAGACTTTTTAAGTACTATAACTAGTGCTACTTTTTGATTTGAAGTTTAATCGCCGTGCGTACCAGGCCTAAGTGGATCGTTGATTATTGTAATCACTAGTGTTAGAGTGTCAAGATGAACCTTAATTACCATAGCGATTAATAATTATCAATGGTATTAATCATAGTATATAACATATTAATACTACTCCAATTAGTTCCGGATAAAATCCAGCAATTTACATCTATATCTCATTCTAGTAATCTGACCGTCTGTTCTGGAAATATTATTTTTTTCCATTATTCTACAGAAGGGGTGAAAGGGATTAGCATGTGCTCGCCTTATATATTAGTAAATGTTTGATATTAAATGGGTTAGTCTAGTTTGTATGGCTGTAGTAAGTCCTAATGTCAATGCATTTTATACCGATTCTCTACGACAAATAGACTTTATTCGGAAATTCCTAGACGGTCTGTCCTTGTTTTCGGAGATTTACATGTTTTCGAGGTCATTTACGAATTCAAAAGATTTCTCCATTTGGTCTATTTCAGTTTCTTTCGCTTTCCTAGAAGCAACGGGGTTGATTAAGGTCTTTAAAGTGTAAGGGCGAATGAAAATAACCATGACAACAAACTCTCGATATGTCATTTTGGAACAGTTAGCCTTACCTTAACTTATAATTGTTACTTCATGGTGAAATATAATTGCCGACATTTACCATCATAAATTGCCGTATTATTTCGTTTCTAAATTGATTTTCTTTTATATCGCATTCGATTTTATTATTTCCCTTGAGTGGCTGTGACATTTTGTGAATTAAATTGTCATCTGGACTTGACGTTTTGCCTTGCGCCTATCGGCCGATCAATTAGGAATGTTTGCTCCGAACCGCTATGTTATCGATCTATGATTTATACATAATTGCTATTGGGCCAGTTTGCTGTGAATTATGGGTACGGTAGAGAGCATGTTGCCAAGCAACATAGTTGAATAGAGAAAAATCACAAAACATGAATCGGTTTGGAGCTCGGATTGCTCGAGAGAACAGGTTGTTAGGATGGAGGAGTCGTAGGGATAGGGGTAAAAACAAAATTAAATAATTAATTTCGGGAGAACGGGAAGACCTACGGGGTCGAAATTTTTATGCAGGAAAAACCATTTTTTGCCGATATCTCTGCAACGGAGCCTCGGATCAAAAATCTGACAACCGATGACCCCGATTCACGGAGTCATCAGTAGGGGGAGGCGGATTATACCCCCCACTCCCCCATCATGCATTTAAATTTTCGAAAAAATGGGAAAAAATTGAAAAACGTAAAAATTGTTCGAAAAGTTAATAAAAGCATTATAAAACGAAATAAGAGAGGAAAATAATTTAAAAAAAAATTGAAAAATGCGGTTTTGGGCGAAAAAAAGGCGAAGGAGTTCAGCTACGCGGGAGGGGATGGCAAAAATGGGAAGAAAAAAATGCTTTACGAAAGAAGAAACAAAAATTTTTGAAAGAATGGAAAAAATTGAAAAAAACGTAAACAAATGTTCGAAAAGTTAATAAAAGTATTATAAAACGAAATAAAGAAAAGAAATTAATAAAAAAAAAAAGAGAAACGCGGTTTTGAGCGAAAAAAAAAAGTTGAAAAAAGGAAAAAAAATAAAAAAAAAGAATAAAAACTCAATTCCTAATATCCCTTTCAGAAGTTTCATTTCAGTTGTGTGCTTATAAACGTGAAGCACATAATTTCTTTGGTATCTTATATTCTGTTCTAGCCCGTTAAAAATTCTTTCCATGGGTTTTAAACAAGGCCTTGAACATGTTATTGTTTTTCAGGATTTTTCGTACGCAAAGAGTGCTTCTTCCTTCTCTTCTTACAAGACGAGTTCTGCTTTAACCGAAAAAGATGCAGATTCCTTCGTGTTCATTGGTTGTGCACGTTTCCTTCCTGGAGTTGCCTGGAAAGCTACCTATGGGGTTCCATAGCTGAGATCGGTAGATGAGACCTTAAGAGATTTTGTTTTTGAAGTGGATACTTCTTTGCTCATTTTTCAAGGCCGCGACACGACACGGTTTGTGAAATTTTCGTCTCTCAAGAGAGCTAAAGTATATAGTGAAGTACCCTTAATTTTTACCTAGCAAGGTGTGTTAACCAGCATTTACAAAAAGACATTGATAGTTTAAGGTTGGGTTTGTCATAACAAATAGTTTTTACTTGTCACCGTTTTTAAAATATACATTTTACTAAATAAATTAGTATATCTTCATCAGGTTATGGGTCCAGTAGGTTACCTAAGTTAGAAGCTTTAGTTGAAGGCAGAATTTTTTATTTAGTACAGATGATTGAAAGCATGGATCCAGTGAAACATATCAAACCATTAAAAAGTTAGACCGACTGGCCAATATGGAAGAACAAAATGAGGGATATGCTAGATTATCATGAAGGTGCGTTAAATGTTATTGATGGCAAGCTAAAGAAGCCCAAACCGCTTGGAGAGGAAGCAACAGAAGGTCAAAAGAAGAAATTCAAAGAGGATTCTGATTTGTACCGTAAGGCTAATAGTTATGCTAAGTCAATGATCAGAAGCGCAATAACTGATAATGTATATCAAAAGATCATGGACAAAACCACAGCCCATGATGCGTGGCTCGCACTAAAAGATCTCTTTGAAGCATCAGCTAAGGATCAGTCATTTAAGCTTTTTACATATTTCTTTGCTTTTAACTGGACAGCGAACGAAGATGTGTCGACCCATATAGCCAAGTTGAAGAGCCTGTTTTCTGAGTTAGACAGCGGTTTAGCATTAAAGAAGGAAAACACACTTCCAGAGTTAATGGTAGTTTGTAAAGTTTTACATATTTTACCAGAAGAGTTCAAGACTTTTAAGACAAGTTGGATGCTGCTTTCAAATGACAGTGACAAGAGTCAGATATTAGATGATTTGACAGTACAGCTTTGCATTGCTTTGAGAGAAATTTTGCCAAGAGTAAGGATGGCAACAGTGAACAAGAAGCTCTTGTCGTAGAAAAGCATGCTAAGGTACATAGTAGAAGTAATGACACCAGTTGCAAATATTGCAAGGTCAAAGGTCACTGGATACGTAATTGTAAAAAGTGGATTGCTGATGGTAGGCCGCCTAAGAATAAACAAAAGACATCAGATGTGAAGACTAAAGAAGATGCAAATATGACATTGTTATCCTTAGATGAAGTTATGATCACAGAGCATGATAAGTCAGTTTGGTGGGTAGATAATGGCGCAACCAGGCATGTTACAAATACACCCGTGTATTTCGTCGATTTTCAGAAGTTTGACAATCCATGTAATATAAGAGCTGCAGGAAACGAGATGTTAGGAGCAGTTGGAAAAGGTACAATACAATTTCTGTATTCCAATAAAAATAGAAAAAAAGATTTGCTTACCTTGAACGACATATGGTATGTTCCTCAGATATCGAAAAATCTATTTTCAGTTCTAGCAGCACATGATAGAAATGTAAATGACAGTATTTTTACGTCTACGTCAACAGAATGTACGTTTAAAACTGGAAATAATGCATTAACAGGAACCAGAGAGGTTGGTCGAGGATTGTACAAGCTTAAAATGAATCCGATAATTCCAGAAGCAGATGTTCACTCTAGTATTGCAGAAGCTGATAAATCGATGTTACAACTGTATCATGAGAGATGGGGACACCAAGACAAGAGGTACGTAAGAGCAAAACTTAAGAAAGAGATGGGAATCAAAGTCAAAATGGACCAAATGGAAAGATGCATAGGCTTCCTTTTGGTACAAGAGAGAGAGCTACCAAACCTGCAGACTTAATATCAGCTGATTTAGTGGGGCCTTTTGATTTATCATTTCAAAAGTGCAGGTACCTTTTAATTTTTAAAGACAACTATACGCAGTTTAGAATTAGTTATATTTTAAAAGAGAAATCCGAAATTAAGGATAGATTAAAAGATATGCTGCAGTTGGTAGAAAACGCAGGTCATTCGATAACAGAATTATTGTCAGATGGAGGTGGAGAGTTTGATAATAATGAGGTTAGATCGTTACTAACAAGTAAAGGTATAACGATAAGACTAACAGCGCCATATACACCTCAACAGAATGGCGGTAGTGAGCGAGAAAATAGAACAACTATAGAAATAGCTAGAACATTTAAGTTTTACAATCCAGAAATCGAGTTTCCACCAGGACTATGGGCAGAATTAGTCAACACAGCCATCTATGTACTAAACAGAACTGGTAAATCTACAGTAGAAAACGTTAGTCCGTATGAGTTATGGTATGGAAAAAGACCAAGAATAAAGCATTTAAGGATAATTGCTAGCGCTTGTTATTTCCATATTCCAGTTCAGAAAAGGCGAAAAATGGAAAATAAAGCAATGAAAGGCTATCTAGTAGGCGATGATGGTGATGAACGCTATAGAATTTGGGTAAAATAGGAACATAGAGTTTTTGTTTCAAGAGATGTTAAGTTAAGAAACTAAAAGTATGTAAAGAAGTACCCATAAGCTCTACAGATCAGAAAAGCACAGATAGATATATCGAACTTCCCATGAGATCGCAAGACAGAAATACGGATGAAACTAGATCACAGATTGTAGAAGAGTTACCAGTACAGCAAGAAGAGGATGGTGTACAAGATAGAAATTTGGAAACTGAGATAGAAGATGTGGAAGAAAGTGAAGGTGAGGAAGAAAGTTCTTCATACAATTTAAGAAATCGTCAAACTTTAAAATGCCCTGATCGTTTTGAAGAATGCATTCACCTAGCTGAAGAGCTAGTATGCACGATTGAGACTCCTCCTGTGGGTTTACCGAGTAAAGATAAATCCAGATGATAGCATAGATAAGTTTAAAGCCAGACTAGTAATAAAAAGCTTTGCTCAGCGCCAAGGCATAGATTTCAATCAAACATTTAGTCCAGTAGCCAAGTTATCCACAATAAGATCCGTTTTGAGTGTTGCAGCTAGTGAGAAGATGTACTTACGACAGTTTGACGTTGTGACAGCATTTTTATATGGTAATTTAGAAGAGACCATATATATGGATCAGCCAGAAGGTTATCATGATGATTCCAAAAAGGTTTATAAGTGAAAGCGTAGCTTATATGGCCTAAAACAAGCACCTAGATGTTGGAATAAGAGATTCAATGATTTCCTTTTAAAACTAAATTTTAAAGTAAGTGAAGCCGATCCATGTTTGTACATAAGAAAAAGTAATGGAGAAAAGATGTTCCTTACTTTGTACGTGGACGATGGATTGATTGTGGCTTCGTCTAGAGTAGAATTAGACACCCTTTTGGCAGATTTAGGAAAAGAATTCAAGATAACGTCTAAAGAAGCAAGTTTTTACTTAAGCTTGGAGCTTGAGAAGTCAGAAGAAGGCATAAGAATAAACCAAATAACCTATACAGAAAAAGTACTAGAAAAGTTTGGTTTTTCCCAATGTAGACCTGTATCAACTCCGATGCTTAAACCACCTGAAAGCACCATACAGAGTGAAAATTCAACACCAGTAGATTTTCCTTACAGACAAGTCATAGGAGCTCTAATGTACCTAATGGTTGGGACCAGACCAGATATAGCCTATAGTGTGGGTTATTTGTCAAGATTTTTAGACAATCCTAACCAAGAACATGTCATTTGTGCAAAAAGAGTTTTACGATACCTTGCTGGTAAAAAGGATTTAGGTATCTTGTATAGATCCGCAAAAGATCCCAAGATCGAAGGCTACAGTGATGCAGATTTTGGAGGTTGTTCAGATACTGGGAGATCAACTTCAGGAGTAGTATTTACGTTTTCCCATGGAGCAATATCATGGCTAAGTCAACGTCAAGGCATAGTGGCAACTTCAACTACAGAAGCAGAATTAATTGCAGCCAGTAAAGCTACAAAAGGATTGATTTGGTTGAAGAGATTGTTCCAAGAAATTTGGCAACTTAGAGACGTTCCCATTCTGCAAGTGGACAACTCAGCAGCAGTTAAGTTGGCTCATAATCCAGACTTGCACCGTAGGACCAAGCATATTAGTATAAGACACTTTTTTGTGCCAGAAAAAATATTAGAAGGTTCTATAGCTGTGAAGCAAATGCCTACAGAGTAACAGTTGGCAGGTCCTCTAACGAAACCTTTAGCGAAGATTCGTCTACAAATTTTAGGGGGCCAATTAGGACTTTTGTAAATCTAATTAACAAGGGAAAGTATTGAAGTACCCTTAATTTTTACCTAGCAAGGTGTGTTAACCAGCATTTACAAAAAGACATTGATAGTTTAAGGTTGAGTTTGTCATAACAAATAGTTTTTACATGTCACCCTTTTTAAAATATACATTTTACTAAATAAATTAGTATATCTTCATCAGCATATGCCTGTAATGAGAAAGAGAGAGAGAGAGAGAGAGAGAGAGAGAGAGAGAATGGAAGAGAGTCTGATGTCTGATGTACGCATGTGCATTATAAGATCCTTTACACAAATAGAGCACTATATAAAAATCGGCCTCTCCTATTGGTCGATCCGCATGGCCCTCCGCTCGTTTCGCTCGTTACGGGGGCTCAAGAAAAGGAAACTAACCAGGTGCTAACCCAAACTAACCCAAGACATACCCAAAATCAAGAAAAAACTGTTTAGAAACATAATCTTAAAAAAATAATAAAAAAAAAGCAACGGGGTTTGAACCCGGGCCGTCCAGGTGAGACCCAGCTCACTAAACCTCTACCACGAGAGCTCTTGACAGAAATTGATTGCATCCATATATTTAATTAAATATATGATTGCATCACGGAGACATATTGTAATACGAGATGGATCGACCAATAGGAGAGGTCGATTTTTACATAGTGCACTATTTGTGTAAAGGATCTTAACAGGCTCCGCATGGGAACAAATCGCGGGATAATATCGACTGATTAGGCTCGATTGATTTGAGGCTAGGAGTATTCCAAGTACGCTTTTTATCTTTCTGTCTCTCTTTGGGCTCGACTTTACCGAATAGAGAGCGAGGGAGACAGCGATAGTACTAGGAGTGCTCCGACCGTCAAATCAAAAAAAACACAACGTAATATTGGCAAGCTCATGAACAGAATAACCTTCGACTATGAGTACATGGCAACTAATCAATAAAACTCCGAACTGTCTAGAATACCAACCGCAGTATTCACTTCTATCACGTGTATTGTGGTACTCGCGACTTTTTTATATTTGTTAATTGCTATTTAATTTTTATCACGGTAGTCAGCCTTTAAACCTTTATTTTAATTCCTTTTTCTCTTGCAAACATAATTTCACTTAAGTAGAACATATTTCTGTGAAAAGGCCAGAACGTCAGATCAGATTAAAGTCTTCTTTGTATTATCATACTGACTTAATAACGCTTTAACTCGTACTATTTTCAAATTCACGGTTGTTTCAACTCTCAAGGTAATTTAACTAGAATATAGCGGACTCGGAAACGTGAACGGAACATGATCATGTTTTGGGTAGTTTAGGAACTAATTACTTGCCGTTTATTTTCATTTATTTTACTTCAAAATATCTGTTAATTGATATATTTATTTTCGATTCATTATCACTTACATCTTACGTCGTTATTTGTATTACTGCAGGTAATTATTAATAACCATACTTGTTACTTAACAAGCGATTTATTTTGCGTACCGCAATTGGTTAACGTTTGTTTTTTCGCCATAATTTTTACGCATTTGTTGCATCAAATAATGCTCTTAGAGATGAGTGATTTTATAAGGTAAATATTTCTAAATAAATTTAAACTGTCGTTTGTCCCGCCGAAACATAATTGTTTCATGAGTTTAATGGCGTATAATTTAATTTGTAACAATAATTATTGTTGGTAAATGGCGTAAAAACCGAAATATCTAAAATTGTTGATATGCATATTGATTTTTATTATTACTTAAAATATCTTTAATGCAAGCGAATATTGCCAATCTTAAACATTTTTATTCCGGTAATAATTATTGCCACATTACGTATGGAAGTAAAATATATTAGCAACAAACTGCAGACAAATTATCATTTATTTAAATTTCTTTAAAGAAAAAGTAAAGCGCACAAAAATAGATTAAGTAACATCCTATCGTTGAGGGCCACGATTTTTACGCTGATTTTAAATAATTTTGAATAATGTTATTGGCCACTTTTTTTCTAGTAACATGCGGTCCTGCTATGTCCAATCGTATTACGTGTGAACGTCATAAAAACATTTACAAGTTGATCAATATTAGATAGGGTGTTGCTTTTATTTAGCTTAAAGTAGGTAATTAATTTTGGGATTATTGTAATTAAGGAAAATAAACGGTGTCGGTGTTAATTTGAGGTTTTGCCTTGTCATAGTTTTCATTTATTTGAATAATATACTTATCGTCTTTTTCCATATTTTTCTGCGTTTCAAGGAATATTTATTGGCTTTATGTCACAACTGTTTGTACATTACAACACTATAC
>MU186104.1:50397-79891 GCA_016904865.1 Pissodes strobi | reverse complement strand
CATGAACATCAGAAAAGAAAGAAATAAACTAATACAACCAAAGCGTTTTCCAACATTAGAGGAACCAAAACAAAACGAAGGCAAATATCAGGAGGACCTAAAGAAGAAACTCTCACCAGCGAACATACTACTTACCAAAATGGGGATAGATGAAATAGAAAGTAATATTCGAAACGATATTAAAACTGCGACAAAGAAGGACTGCACCATAAGGAAGAAAGGAAACAACAAAATATCACAACAAACCAAAGACATGGTGAGAGAACGAAGAAACATGAGAAAAGGAACTCCAGAACATAAACAAATAAGCAAACAAATCAAGAAAAAAGTGAGATATGACATCAGCAAATACAATACAGAACTCATAAATACGGTAATAGAAAACAACAAAAATCTGAAAATAATTAGATCCATCAACTCAATAGGTAAAACAAATATACACAAACTGAAGGACAATCACGGTGAGGTATAAAATGGAAAAAAGAGATGGTCCAAATTGTGGAAGACTTCTACACTAAACTTTACTCCTCAACTATTCCAGTAACAAGTAATACCACGTCCTACATCATGAATGTAGGTTCGGAGGACATCCCAGACATTACAATGGATGAGGTCCAACATGCCTTGGCCCACATGAAGAGAGGTCGTGATCCTGGTGAGGATGAAATAACCCAGGAAATGATACAACTTGGGGGATCTACAACTCTACAATCAATAAGTACCCAGACAATTGGCGGAACGCTCAAGTTATCATTTTATACAAAAAAGGCGACAAATTAAACATCGAAAATTACCGCCCAATAAGCCTCTTGCCACACCCATATAAATTACTCACCAAGAATATCACAAATAGACTTACAAACAAATTCGATGCCTATCAGCCTACAGGCAGGATTCCGCAAAGGCTATAGCACCATTGAACAAATACATAATGTCAAAATGTTAATTAAAAAATGTACCTAATACAACGTTAAAATTCACCTAGCATTCGTCGCCTATAGCAAGGCATTCGATTCTATAGAACTATGGGCCATATTCCAAGCTATGAATAACGCGAGAATAGACTCGAGATAAAGGGATCTACTGAAATACATTTACGAAAAAGCAACCTTACAAGTTAAAATTGGGGAAGAACTTAAAACACAAAAGATACCTATTCAGCGAGGAGTAAGACAGAAAGATACGATTTCTCCAAAACTTTTCACACTAGCGTTAGAAGATGTTTTCAAACAAATCAACTGGGAACAAAAATGAATTAACATAGATGGCAGATACCTTAGCCACCTTCAATTTGCCGATGACGTAGTCCTGATAAGCAACAACCTGGAGGAACTTCAACAAATGCTAACGGAGCTGAAAGAAACTTCGGAAGGGATAGGACTGAACATGAACCTTTCCAAAACTAAGATGCTTTCCTCAGACGAAGCAGCGATATATGTTGGGGGAAACCAAATTGATAAAGTCGAAGCATATGTATACCTAGGCCACCAAATTAAATTCGGCAAAGAAAACCAACAGGCGGAAACGAGTAGGAGAGTGAGAATGACATGGGGGGGCACTGAAACAAAAATATTTAACACCTGCATCCTTCCGGTAATGACATATGCAATGAAAACCACCACATTGACTGTTGGAGCAGCCAAAAAACTTTGCAGCACGCAGAGAGCAATTTAAAGTGGACTTGAGCAGGACACGTCGCGAGACACGAAAATACAAGATGGACAAAACACATTCTACAAGGGAGACCTAGACTCCTCAAACGAAGCATCGGATGACCACAAAGAAGGTGGGTTGACGATATAAGAGAGAAAGCAGGAAGAAACTGGCACCAAATGGCAAGAGATACGTTGGAGTGGAGAAGACGAGAGGAGGCTTATGTCCAGGAGTGGACCGAAAAGAGTTGCTAAAGATGAAGAAGTCTCTACTTTTTAGTAGACGCGGCAACACTGCATTGCCGAAAATATTTTAGCAATGTAGAGCATATCCGTTTATGTAAACGACTAATTTTTTAGAATGATCTGTTGAGTGGTTCTCCAGAAAGGTCTAAGGTACCATCCACCGTGAGAAGAGAAAGGAGAAAATTTTAAATGTTGCTAGGTTCAACTAATTTTGCACAATTTTGCACAACCTCATTTCAAAATTTTGCATACTTTTCTGGGAAAAATTATGAGGTGTTAAAAATCTGCAATTTCCCCCGTTTGTCTAAAAGTTGAAAATTTTGTATGCTGCTGGGTTCAACTAATTTTTCACAATTTTGCACAATTTGGCACACCTATTTTCAAATTTGGCACGGGACGGTCGAACTTCGCATACTATTTTGCCTTCTGATATGATATCGGAGAACTTGTGCTTAAAAATTCATTTGCGTAATCTCTAAGTACCGCAGGTTATTGTCATATTGCCAAACGTATTAATTTGTAATGCTTGTTTGGATAAAATCATGCTGCGGCAGGAAAAATACATTTGCCAAGGCGTTTTGTTCGCTGTAAAAAAAGTCTGTTAGCCATGACAAATTTGGAACTTTGGGAGACCTGTCTAACAACGACTATTGTGAAATATTTCAGCAAATTACAATCAGTGAATAACAAACACTCAAATTACATTGCTAAACATAAATGATAAGTGAGTTTGATTCATAGGGGAGCCAAAATTCCTAAGATAATGGCCATAGTGAAAGAAGCTTAAGAATAACCTATTTTATATCAGAATATTTAGATTTAAAGCTTTATAAGATGTTCCATTACATGCCTAAATGTCTTTTTATGTTTTAATATATTTGCATTATTTGCTGCAACAAAAAATATAAAATTATTGCTCATAATCTATGTATATAAATTTATTTTACACTAGCGTTGCAGGATTAATTACTGACCAATGCATTCCATCATGTCTCACACCATTTAAATTAGTAGGATACCATTAAACGGTTTTTAAAATGTTTAATTTCACACCGAAATGTCTTTTTTTAGGCTTTTTATTACTTATATTTCCTGAATTGCACTCCTGTTTCGTTTTTATTTTTCTAAATGTTAAGTATACCATAATATAGTATCTTATTGTGTTGTTTAGGCTCGAGTAACGTCGAAAGTAATCGCGTTGCGACAACAACGTATGTAATAATTTGCCAATAAATCGGTACTATTATAGGTACTCATTCGATTATGTCTAATCTACTGTGTATTTTTCAGAATTCTGTTTTTTTATTGCTAATTCTACGTGGTAAATTGGCTTTTCATAAATTTAAATTGCCAACAGTTAAGCAAGTCCTGGATAATACGTTAATAACTTCATTCAATGGTGAAGGTATTGGGGCGCCTCCGGAAGTTTGACCCGTGCATTACCCAGGACGTTCGTCTTGCTCAATACGTTCCTGGTTCAAAGTATCACTTTTCATGACATTGACATGCAGACACACAGAATGACACGCACGCTACTTTACTTTTGAAATATAAATAATGATTTTTAGTATTTCTGTTAGTACATCTCTGGATAAACCGAGATGAGCCCAAGTTCTTGTCTCGTCGTCTCATCTCAAGGACAGGACTACTGTAGGCAGAAAAAATAACATATTGTAACAAATCGTCAAATAAATTAAGTTATATTCCAGTGATAATTTTTACATAACTTCTTATCTCTCTATTGTTAAGATTGGTATAGACACCTGGGTATTTGTACCGTCCGCATCCAAAGCCCCAAGACACTACTCCGACAAGTTTTCCACCGGATACTAAGGGGCCTCCCGAGTCGCCTTGACAAGTATCCTTACCTCCTCGATGTAGGACCCCTAAAAATATTTACTTTTTTATGTAACAAGCAATTTACGGAAGCATTAAGATTGAACGCTCAATAGCTGTTGTATTTGTTAATAAACATAAAATGTAATTTAACTATTTCATTTATTATAATTATCAATTATAATTCTTATGATTAACCGCCTTTCTCTCATGCCGCCCGTCGACTGTCACTCTTCTGTTTTAGTAAGTTATAAGGCGTGTTCCACTGTACAATTCCACTACCTTACATCCCCCTCTTTAAGAAGAACATCAATCAACGAAACAAAGAAAACGTAAAACCTACAAAAAAAGTGATCATTCAAATCTGGAAGGTGGCTTGGAAATTCTACCTGAATTAGTAACCCTTATATTTTTATAAATTTGCCTTTCCAAGTCTGTACCATCAGAATCACTTTCATTTGTAACTACTATTTTAATTTCTTCTTGATACTCGCTAGTTGCACTAGAATTTTCATTAACACTAATACCAGTATTGTCACTTTCGGGATAAACTGTCTCATTGGTAAAACTGTCTTCATAATGACTGCTCCCACTCTCACTTTCATTATCTGATATGTCTTCACTTGTAACTACGTTAGGAATAACGTAATTTCCATTATTATTAACTACATCTTCTAACTCTATAAAATACCTGACCTCCTGTTGAGGTAAATCATCCTTTCTAGAATAATTATAATTATTAAATCTTTTCTCCTCTCTTGCCAGTGAATAATGATTCTCCTTATTAAATGATACAGTTACATTTAATTTTTTGATATATTTGCGATTACGAATCAAAACGGAACCATTATTCATTAAATGAGATTATAAAGTGCAAATTTTGCACTTTATAATCTCTGTCCCTAACATTCTGCAACACAATACCAGGAAACCAGTTGCCTTTAGGTTCTCTTTGAACATAAACTTGCTCATTTAAACTAAATTCGGGTAACATTTTTTTACCTTTATTACAATATTCTTGTTGCTGCTGTTGATTTTTTTAGATAAGATCTTTATTGTATGTACTAACAATCTTAGGTTTAGACTCATTTATTGTTAGCATCAGGTTGGTTCTTAATTTTCTTGACATAAGTAGTTCCGCTGGTGAAACATTATCAAGAACAGGGGTAGATCTGTAAAAAGCCATTCGGATATCTTTTCTATCATCCAAGATTTTTTTAAACATTTTTTTAGCCGTTTGTGCATGTTTCTCTGCCATGCCATCGACTGGGCAGTAGTAGGTGATGTAATTACATGTTCAAATTCCCAATCTTTACAAAAATTTTGAAATTCTTTTGATCGCAATTGTGTGCCTCCATCATTTATTAAAGTAAGAGGAATTCCATGACGAGAAAAAATAGACTTAAGATGTTTAATTATAGTAGTATTATTATACAGATCTTCAACTTTACCTTCTCTCATCTTTCATCCCTCTTCAACACTATCCAACTAGATCTATTGACATCTGTATTGTAATTCATACTTATAATACTCTTGAAAGGCAACGCCTAAGAAAGATTAGATGTCAGAGCGCATTGCCACCTGCCTACATGTTTACGAACCCGGGCGATCAATCTGCCCAGGTTTTCGCTTGCGTGTGTTGCGGGGTTGTAAAAGCATCTGTTTGAAATGCGGGCGACCTAGTTTGTAAACACGATTAGCTATTATGTAGATTGTAAACGTAGGCTTAAGGTGACCATGTATTAAAATGTCCATAATAAATGTAGCCGCGCATCATGCTCTGCCTGATCTTTACCCCACACAATTACATCATCTATGTAGATATCTGCCCCTTAATGCCACCAAAAATCTCACCAAACCTCTCCTGAAAAATTTCTGGAGCACACTTTATGCCATAAGGGAGTCTCAAGAATTTATACCTACCATATGGTGTCCCAAAGGCACAAAGTTTCGTACTTTCATCTTCCAGAGGAATCTGATAAAAACCGCTGGCTGCATCGAGAGTGCTGAATACTGTAGCACCTGCCATGTTGCTTGAAATTTCATCAAAAGTTGGAATTTTGTAAAATTCACGTTTGCAAACATCATTAACATCCTTTGGATCTAAATAAATACGAATTTTGCCATTAGGTTTGCGAATCAGCACCAGCATTCAACCAGTCAGTTGGGCCTTCAACTTTTCCTATAATATTTTGTTTAACCAAATCGTCTAAACTTTCTTTTAAAGGTCCCATTAAAGAAAGTGGC
The DNA here is from genome assembly GCA_016904865.1 of Pissodes strobi. Lineage (NCBI taxonomy): Eukaryota > Metazoa > Arthropoda > Insecta > Coleoptera > Curculionidae > Pissodes > Pissodes strobi. The sequence continues at coordinate 73,910 of MU186104.1, read as the reverse complement.
ACTTTTCTGATCAGTTGAATAACCGGCCTACTGTTCTCCCCCAATTTAATTGAGCACTTACGTTTGATACACCCTATTCCCTCAAATATCTCACCATATTCATTCATTAATTTTTTATAATTTTCTGAAACCACTAAGTCAACCTTTCGAATCAAATTTAAGGAAATACAGGATTTTAAACCAAGAATAGCTTGGGTGTTGCCTTCAATCACAAAAAAATCAACATCATAGCCTATATCATTTTTAAAACAAGGCACATTACATTTTCCAATGACTGGCAACTCATTTCGTTTTCGTTTTTGACAAGATTTCGTTCTCTTTCTTCAGAAAACCCTCAAAGGAGGTAGTGCGTCCGCCTGATAAAAAGTTTAAGAATTTTTAATTCACCCTAAGGGGGACTATACTCATTTCGGGTATAAAATCGCATAGTTGCTGGGTTGCTGCAGTTTATGGCTTGACTGTAGATTGGTTGGTTTTTGCCTAAGGGGCAAGATTTTTGGTTAGTAACTTGCCACGTGCAGTGGATTCTGGAACAAAGCACGCCGTTACCTTCCTCGAGGAATGCCTGTAGATGAGAGCATTGTTGCTTCCATTTCGTCATTACCATCGAAAAACCCTACGTAGTTAGGTAAATAAACATATCTTATATTTTGTACATACTCATTTATTTTCTGTACAGGGGATTTATGTTATCAGAGTATAAGTTATTTCATTATAGTTTCCTAACGGGTCTCAGAGCGGATTGAAATACTGCAAATACTGCTATATAGAGAGTGTTACTTTTGAAAATTTATTAATTCTGGCACGTATATCATGCAATATCGTCAAACAAAAGATAATTTGGGCTTAGAACCGGGATAGTATGATTAATTATACTCATCATTTTTACAAGAAGTACCTAATATTCTGGGGTGTTGAAGCGTATTTAATGATAGTTTCTGATACCGTCTTCGGTATGATATTGCAGTCGAGCACTCATAGCAGATTCTTTGGCTTATGGGCACCCGTATTGTATAATAGGGTATAATGTTGCATAAAATTGTATATAAATTGTATATATTTGATAAATTTAATTTCTATTTTGCTTATAAGAACTTGTAAACTCGTACATAAGCGTAGTAAATTTAGATTTCATATTAACGTCATAAATGGACAAGCTTTGTTCTTGCCTGGGGGTCTGAACTCTTAAAAGAGCAGACAGTGGTTATATTATTAGTCAGTGTTTCTTGGTATTTGATGTCTATCACCTGTAGGGTGGATAAGATATTGGTTTTATTGTGACCTTGGCAGTTTGGCAAGACGACTATCATTATTATTTTTAAATACTCTCAATATTATTTTTAAATACTCATTGAGTTGAGAGTGTTCTGAAAGAGGAGGCTGTCTGATATTACAGTGAGAGAATGCATACTTAGCGTTTGTTTTCTTTCAGGATTTTTTTTTCCTGAGAGCCATTTTTTTCTGGGAGTGCATTTTTAACGGAAGCCAGTTTCCCTGGGAGCTATTATTTTTGGCTGGAGCTGCTGTGCTTGGAGTTGTGTATAAGGAGCAAGCTATTTTTGTTTGGAGCGAGCTTTGCTTGGAGAGAATTTGAGTACCTAACCAAGTAGTTGCCAGTCAATACAGTTCGTTGTGTTTCATAAATGGAAAAGCTTTGTTCTTGGGGGTCTGAACTCTTAAAAGAGCAGACAGTGCTGCAGTGTATTATTAGTCAGTCTTTCTTGGTATTTGATGTCTATCACCTGTAGGGTGGATAAGATATTGTTTTTATTGTGGCCTTGGCAGTTTGGCAAGACGACTATCATTATTATTTTTAAATACTCTCAATATTATTTTTAAATACTCATTGAGTTGAGAGTGTTGTGAAAGAGGAGGCTGTCTGATATTACAGTGAGAGAATGCATACTTAGCGCTTGTTCTCTTTCAGGATTTTTTTTCCTGAGAGCCATTTTTTTCTAGGAGCTGCATTTTTACCGGAAGCCAGTTTCCCTGGGAGCTATTATTTTTGGCTGGAGCTGCTCTGCTTGGAGTTGTGTATACGGAGCAAGCTATTTTTGTTTGGAGCGAGCTTTGCTTGGAGAGAATTTGAGTAGCTAACCAAGTAGTTGCCAGTCAATACAGTTCGTTCAAATGCCACTGAGAGTTTATGGTCCCAAGGTGCATTACAGTAGTCTTCGTGCAGGCCGTAGGTGATATCGGCGAAGTCCAGTAAAGATAGGTTTAGGTTATATTTGTGATCTTTTCGGCATAATGTTAGTGGCGTGTTATTGATATTTTCACGCGTGTATTTTCAGCGTGTTATTACCATTTTTCAGCGTATATTGGATTGCGTGTTTTAGAGTTTTTCCAGCGTTGTATCATATCGCGTGTTTTAGTTTTCTGCGTGGTACTGATATAACTTTACTCGGTACTGTATCGGTGTAAGCACAGCTTACCTATGCGAATCTAATTAACTGCTGAATCTACTAGTGTGGATCTATATTAATTCTCATAGTTTTTTATATATTACATTTCTATAATCTTACAATTGGATTTAAGTATATTGTGTTAAATGATCAACATTGTCGTTCTGATTTATTGACTGTCTAGTTATAATAATTTTACATAACGGTATTTAATGATCTAAATCAGTAAGGTTTATTTATGTACAACTGCGAGTCGTCTACCATGGTAAGCGTGCCCAAAGTTTAGTAGCTACTATTAGACGGAAAACTGTGATTATTGATTGATTTGTTGAACTTGCTTTGAATTTTCGTAATCATTTGGTGTTATATTGTTACTTCCGTTATAGCTAAAGCGTGTCTAATAATTGTTCGATCATTCTTTATCTAATTCACTTCTATTATAACGCAATTTTAATTCAAATTACTGTCGATATATTTATGAGGATATAGGTTATTAATTGCTTTCAAATTAAGATCTTTTACCTTTTGTTATAAATTTATATAATTTTGTTTATTGAAAGAAATATGACAACACGTTATCGTCTATCCTAACGAACGCCAATAAATTTAAACCTGCACGACCGTCTTTTAATTGCTCTGGAATACCTCAACCAAACAAGTGTAATTAGTAGTCGCCCTTGCGTAGCGGATAACCGTCGATTTGGATCGCCCTTATGGATTCTTAAGACCGAGAATCTTCCTGTTTGGGTCTGCGGATTTGGATATTTCAAACTGGTGGCGCCCTGGTCAAGGGTAAGTAATTGACCCACTCCCACGCCGACGAGCAAGTCGGAGCACAAATGTTGCGCTGGCCGCATCCTTAAGGGTAGGTATCATCTTATTCATTATATCTTGCTAACAAATTTAAAAGGGTTTTACGCGCAACATATTTACCACGCACCTGTCCCAACACATTTTTCTGAAGGTGTAAGTATTTGGTAATGGAGATTACAGGTTAAGCGTAAAATGCCAGGCAAAAACTGATGCACATTCATAAACTTTAACCTTTTCTTGACGATGCAACGCACACAACAAGAAAATATTATCTTTCACACTGAATTATCGCTAAATTCCGTGAACCGCTCATTTTTCGGCAGTATCGAGCAGCAGTCATACGGGACGGTCGTGTTTCCGTTCTTTCGTTGCCTCTGCCGGTATTGAGTGTTTGTTTTGTTTTGCTGTTCTGTTCTGTTTTGTCTCGATATCGTATCGTCGTGCTAGTTTATGCTTTCCTGTTTGACTAAAACTGACCTTGTTAAAGGTGGAATTCCCTCCGAGCGATAGCTGCGATGATCGTTCAGCGATCGTCTCTGCTACGATAGCGCTGAGACTGACACTATTGTTCTTTTATGGAATCACTTTCCTCCAAGCGACAGCCTCTAGCGATAATCGTCGGGGGCAGCGTGCGTCGCACACTGCCTTCTCCGGGAGCAAATACAGTCGCTGCGACCAACGACTTTTCCTTAGTTTAAACTGAGGTCGATTCAATATGGAAAATTTTTGGAATTTTTTATCGTCAGGCTTCAAATGGGTTTGTATTAACTGAGTGAAAAAGCCCTCCTTCGGTCTAGAGATATATACCGTATCGACCTCATATCGTTGAACCACACACATTTGAAGTATGTCATCATCTTCGGCTTCTTCATACATCATATAAGCCGCAAGTAGTTTGCTACTCTGCTTTAAACTAATTCCAATGACTTGCCTAACTCAGAACGAACGAACAACTAATAGGAAAGTTACCGATACACGCTTGAAATTTAATGTCGCGGACGCTGGTTGGAAAACATACCTGTGGTGATTATCGCTGAGCGATAATCGCTACGCGATTATCGTCAGCGATGGCCGCTCCGAGGGAAGGAAGCAATTAGCTACTGTTGACCTTCACTTCTATTGCTAAAGAATCAACTTCAAATGTGACATACGAAAATGACAGAAACAATTAATCACTAGCGTCTCACCAGTGTGAGGAGCCGTGATCCCAACTTCTGCCGAACGGCACATACGTTGTTTATTGTTTACATTTGTATTTTTACATTTTCACTTCATACAATGCCGTCCACTCGCTGTAGAGTGCAACCAACAAAAACTAACCCAAACTAACTAAATTAATAAAAAAAGAACTTGCAAGGACCGAGTCGATCCAATCACTTTACATACTAGAAACGCGAGATTCACCACCTGACCCAACCTCCCACATTCCTCTTTTCTCGAAAACTGTTACACAAACGCGTGAAGTGGTGAAATGTGTAAACAACATTGTTGAGCGGAGTTCGGGATGAGGCTCCCCACAGCGGCAAAATGCCAATCAATTACTATGCTTACAGTTTTCGATAATAGAAGCATAAAAGTATTTAATTTAATTGTTTTTCTATAGATGTCGCTATGAATACGGTATTATTAGCATTTAAAGTTCCTTTACAGGCGTAGCCGACTATATCAAAATCGGCCTCTCCTATTGGTTGATCTGAATGGCCCTCCGCTCGCTTCGCTTGCTACGGGGGCTCAAGAAAAGGAAACTAACCAGGTGCTTACCCAAACTAACCCAAGATATACCCAAAATCCAGAAAACTGTTTAGAAACATAATCTTAAAAAAATAATAAAAAAAAGGCAACGAGGTTCGAACCCGTGCCGTCCAAGTGGGACCCAAGTATCTAAACCTCTAAACCACGAGAGCTCTTGCGACAAATTTATTGCATCACGAAGACATATTGTAATACGAGATGGATCGACCAATAGGAGAGGCCGATTTTGATATAGTCGTCTACGCCTATAAAGGATCTTAAAACGCGTATTATTTTCCTGCACACTTCGCCACCACCCTCTGGACTAGATGGCCTGATATCTAAATCTAAGATGGCGTCGCGAGTAGGGAGAACACTCTGACAATGGAAAACGTATTAATTCATATGTAAAGTACTTTTGCTGCTACTTTTTGACTTAAAAAAATACCTAAATTATTTCTATAGTTAATTAAAATTGCATGTCATTTACCAAAATATCAACAATGACTATGGCTATTAATTTATAAATATACAGCGGTTGGTTTAAAATATATCTCGAAGTGTATACCTATAAACTAAAACAAGAATACATAGTTACATTAATAGTTAATTAATTATAATTAATGTTTACTTTAACTGTATATTGTAGAATAATTAGGGATCGTTGTATAGCGTAGTGGAGTTAAGAGTCTATTTTCACAAGCACAGAGCAATGACCTTGTCATTAACACAATAAATTACTTGCTTCATATAAATTGTTCACTGCAAATGCACATATTTCACAATTTACACATATTTTATATTAAAAACTCGAAATACAATCCTTACATCATTTAGTTTGAGGCCCAGACCAGGCGGCCATATTGGCTACTGCTTTCCTGGCCTTGTTCTGGAAGAGGTGCTGACCCTGATGGGAGGAAAAGCGGTTTTCGACGAAAAAAGGGCGAAGGAGATCAGCTACGAGGACGGGGATGGCAAAAATTGGAAGAACAAATGCTTTATAAAAAAAACACATATTTGAAAAAATGGGGAAAAAATGGAAAAAAGAACTTAAAAATGTTCGGAAAGTAAGAAAAAAATTATAATATAAAAAGCAAAACCAAAAGATTGTTCGGAAAGTTAATAAAAGTATTATAAAACCAAATGAGAAAAAAAATATATAAAATAAGAAGAAAAAATTATTGGGAAAGCTGATGAGAGTATTATAAAACGAAAGAAAGGAAAAAAATTATAATAAAAAAAAGTTAGAGAAACGCAGTTTTCGTCGAAAACGAGTTGGGAAAAAAGGAAAAAAAAATTAACGAAAGTATCGAAACCGAAGGCAAAAGCTGAGAAAAAAAAATAATAAAAATTTTATTCCTTATATTCTTTCAGAAGCTTCACTTCAGTTGTGTGCTTAAAGGTGAGGCACATATTTTTTCTAAATAAAGCACACTGTATATTATTTATTTATTTTTTTTCTTCATGGGCACTGCAAGAAGGAGATGGCGAGGATGAAAGGTACCGATGGACTCTTTTCTTAAAGATGTTCAGATTGTAGCCAACAAGGTACAATTCGGTTGGTAAGGAGTTCCAGATGCTCGTCATACGCCAGAACAAAGAATTTTTGTAGAGGCTAATTCTGAGTGTGCTCTGTTGAAGAGCATATGGATGAGAGCTTCTAACTCATCGTGTGGAACGAGCAAAGTTGCCACTGGAGGAAACCAGAGTTGTCATTTCGGTCGAACACCCTACGTGATAATATTGGTAAAAAAGTGAGAGATCACCCACCATCCGCCTATGTTCCAAGTTGTGAAGGGAACGAGTCAGTGTTTCGTCATTAATATATCTATCAGCTTGATTCTGAATGGAGTGTAAGAGCGCTAGAGTATGTTCGGGAGCAGAATTCCAAATGTTAAAGCAATACTCCACAGTAGGTCTTGTAGAATGTAAGCAGCTGATGGGAGCTGAGGTATTTTTTGGCACGGAAAAGTACACCCACTGTTTGATAGGCACACTTGGTGTGACCTCGGACATGCTCATCCCATGAAAAGTTGGTGCTTGCGGTTATTCTAAGAAGCGAAAGATTGGAGAATGTAGAAAGGATTTCCCCCTCCATGATGATGTCAAGGTAGTTTCCCTTAGTTTTTCTCCGGGAGAACACAGCAGTCTGTGTCTTTTTGGCATTGAAGGTTACAAGATTGTTGGATCCCTATTCGAGAATTGTGGTTAAGTCTCGATTGATTGAGTCAGTCTGTAGTCTTCTTAGTTGTCCCAGAGTGGCCGATGATAATGGTTTGTCAGAAGAAAAGGATGATACAAGACTGCCATTGTCTGTGTAGCTGTAAATAGGGTTAGTTTGGGTCACAGAAGTGACATGCCTGGAGGCAATGTTACCACGGCACTTTGGGGGCTTTTACCACAACATTCAGAACCCTGAATAAGAGAATTCTATCCACCAATGACCTATGCATATCCATCAAAACCTATGCATATCCATCAAAGTTTTTTCCTATGCTGGATACTCATAACTTATCAGACGCCCCCCGCCTCCCTTTAGAGCGGGTAAGCTTTAGTAGGTCATTTATGTGCAGCAGGAACAACGTTGGAGACAAAACAGAACCTTGCGGAACACCATCAATAGCGACCTTAATTTTATCTAAACTAGACAACAGTTTATGTAGAGCCGATGGAATGCCATAAGCTGAGAGTTTGTCAAGGAGTGATTGGTGCCACACCCGGTCGAAAGCTTTGGAGATGTTAAGAACAACGACTCTGGAGTCCCCGTGTTTTTCCAGGGTTCAATTTCAGATGTGTGCTACATAGGACATCAGATTTCCTGTTGAGCACTTCGCTCTAAACCCATATTGTCTATCAGATATTATGTTGTTCTGTTCAAGATATTTTAGGATCTCGGTGTTAATGACTTTTTCCATTACCTTGGCCACTACTGGGGTTAAAGATATTGGACGGTCGTTACATGCCATATCCTTCTTTCCCTTCTTAGGTACAGGTTGCACTCTAGCGCGCTTCCAGAGGGCTGGGAAAATACCTCTATTGTAGCATAAGGTACAATGCGCATTGCTTGAGAACAATGGAGGAAATTCCATCAGGTCCAGCGGCCTTTGAGCAGTCAAGATGACGAAGTAACCCTCTTATCTTTTTTACTTGAAAACGATTTCTGGCATTGTTGTGGCGATCCTAGGCAACATTGGTGGAATTTTTCCTTGTGCATCAAGGGGAAAGTTGCCTTTTCCTATGCAGTCACTGCAACGGAATTGTCCTCGCGCAATAGTGGTGGAAAACTTGAAGAGTAAAAGTTTTTCCCGATAGCTTTTGCAAATTCCCAAAATGATTTTGAGCCGTTCGGACAGTTCAAAAGCTTCTGGCCGATTCTCTGATCAAAATCAGCTTTGGATTGACCCATAATAATTAGTTTGCATCTATTTCGTGCATCCAGAAAAGCTCGCGATAAGTTTGGTTATTTTGTTGAACCATAATGTTCTAAATTAATTATTTTTTGTTGGTTTTAAAATTATATAAACACATATTACATACTGGCTTTAGTCGTTTTAGCAAAATAGGAAATTTTATAAAATTTGCATATGTAATATGTAGTATATTATTCAACTGACATGTAATGATGGCTATTATTCAGTAAAATGCTATGCTTTTTCTACAACTATTTTATAGATGATCTTTCAAAAAATTCGACAAATTAAATTTAAGACAATTTTTTTTTGCAAATTGCAGCGTATCATTGGAACTTGAGTAAAGGTGATGAGTTTTCTTTAATTATTTTTTATTGCAATGACACAGGCACTAAAGAGAGGTCATATGGCACTCGACGAGTGGCGTGTATGTGTATTCCCACATTAGCAGTATTATTAAACTTGCTTGTGCCTTAAATTTTAATAATTTATTATTCAACTAACTTTTTTATATCTTTTCTTATAACAAGTCTAGTTGTCAATAATACATTTGTCCTAATTTTATGAATATTGATTTGCATATCACACGTGATCTAAAGTTGGAAAACAAACCAAACTTAGACTTTGGATTACGCAAGTGGGTACTTAGCAGATAATAAAATAAAAACATGAAAATCTGGTTTTGGAAGGCGTGATCATATAGGAATGAGCAAAAGCTTTAAGTTTGGCTTGACTTGGCAATGTCTAATACATAGGTCACCATATTAACATTTTTCGGACTTTAGGACCGGTATGAACTTGTTTCCCGTATCAAGCTTTGAATTGCTAGACAATTTTTGAGAATCCAAGCAGACATTTTCTGAAATAAAATGTAGGTTCTTCACTTTCATTTCCGACCAGCTTAGTTATCGACAGTGGAAAATAAATCTCTTTCGTCAGTCGAAGATCTGTTATTTTTTTAAGATGTGCGCATTTCGTGGTTTAGTAACCGTTGAATATCTAATCTTGAAAATTGACAAGTTTATATATAAGTAGTTTCGCGTGCTGACTAACAACAAATATACAATTATATTTAGTGTCGCTAAACCGAGTCGTACTCCTATATCAATAAATTGGTTTTTCGGATTTCGACTCTTTGAAAACATACGCAGGTAAGCTCGAATCCCCAACATTTTTCAAGATGTATGTATATTTAAATTATCCATCGGAGATGTGTGTTCCGATGTGGTTGTACAGATCCCATACGCCCTAAAGTCGCACACATTTAAGTAAATATGAAAATTCATTACTTTTTCTTCCGGGAAAAACAGTTTCGCCTAATGAATTATTCTGAGCGCGATAAATAACTTACAGACTCACTAGACTTTAATTAATGAAGCTAAGGGCATGTTATAGGCTATTTCGGATGGTCCACACTTTTATGAGTTTATTAAACAGTAACGTATGTAGTGTTGCCGTCGAGACGAGACGAGACGAGAATAGGCCTTCTCTCGTCTCGTCTCGTCAGGCGAGAGAAAATATGTCTCTCGTCTCGCCGAGAGAACGCTTTCTCTCGCTCGAGAGAACCCTTCTCTCGTCTCGTCTCGACCCTCTCGTAAATAGTAAATATTAAATTTAAAAAAGCATAAAACATAACAAAATATACAGGGTTAAAGGGGGTTATTCCTTGGGTTATTTTATATATTAATAGTATATATTAACATTGGTCCTTTATCCACAGGGAGTTAATTTTAAAAATCATTCTTGTTTAATATTTTTTATAACGCATGCATCATAATCAACGATTATCACACGCTGCAGCGTGCTTAAAATAATGTTTATGATGCGCCTACTTTTTTAAAGGTTGCTATAGAAAGATTTGATCATGTCAAATGTGACGGATTAATATATTCGTCAATATATCCCTTAAGTTTAATATTTAAAACCTTTTTGAGATTATGATGCATTCGTAATAAAAAATAGCATATGATATACGTGTATAAAGGTCTTTAAAGCCCTTGCGACTGACAAAACACTCCGCTGAGCGTCGCGTTGTGTTTTGAAATATGTCGCGCATGCTTTAAAGGCCCTCTTATACACTTATATCATAATATACTATTTATGCATTTCTTGGCATATTACCTTGAAAATTGGCATACGGGGGTTTCTTGGTATGAAAAATCATATTATTGACACATTCTTACTCTGGTCGATAGGTTTAAAAAGAAGAGAAAATGTATTTAAAATTATTTAAATAATAGATTTTTTAATTGCTTCTTTTTAATTTTATTTTTATACTTTAAATTTTACAATAAAAAATTTAAAGATTTATTTAAGCTGTAGCTTTCTAGGTGTTCATTGTGGGCAATTTATAGTAACCTTTTTTTTTAAATGCTGTAAAAACATTCTTTTAATTCAATGCAACGTATTTTTAAGCAATCTGTAACACCCTGTATAGAAAAATATGTATTTTGCACAAACTACTTCTCAAACGCTATAGCTTTCCAGTCAAAATTTTGTTCTACACAGTGGCACAAAAAGTTGAAGGGGGTGGACATTATAAAAAATCAACCTGTATGTACAGGGTGGCTCGAATTCGTGTCTATGTATGGGGAACTCGAAAACCGTAAGAGATACAGTGTCGATCATATTAAGGCAAAATTGCGCATTTAAGTGCCTAACAATATGCCGTTTAGAAAGTTTTAAAATTCCGAGTATTTACGGAGATATCCGGCAAAAACCGAAATTTTGAAAAATCGTTTTATTTTTTTCCTCGGCTTATTTAAAAACGGATTTCAAATCTAATTGCACTTTTGCATTGCCACTTTTTCCGCTCTATCCAATGATGATATCCAGTTTGAAATCCGACGTTTCGTCTTCAAGGGATCATCATCAACTTTCTTTTTTTAAATACGAACTTTCATTTTTTTTATCGTTTTTCAGATGGTATTGGCGTTAGTAATATAAGTATGAGTTTTTATTTTATTTTTATTTTTTTTTTATTATTTTTATTTTATATCTTTTGCTTTGGCGTGATTTTAAATAATTTAAGGTAGGTACTTTTGAAATTTTCATATTTTATAAAAATATTTTATTTGTTTTTGCATTAAGTGGGTAAATTGGAGCCCGTATTAAAAATTAAAAATAGTAAAATTATTTTTTACGAGAATATGGCCATGAACTATTACTCAAACAAGTTGCTTAGTGCATTTTATTTATAAGCAAAATTCCAATAGGTGTATTTCCATCTAAGTTCCTATAGTATCACGTAGTATGATTATAAATTGTTGATGGCCTCTATTAAATAAATTTTTTAATTGGTTAAAAGTTGGGAATATTTTATCTTTGCAGTAAACAACTTGTTTGAGTAATAGTTAATGGCCATATTCTCGTAAGAAATAATTTTACTCTTTTTTATTTTTAATACGCTCCAATTTTCCACTTAATACAAAAAACAAAATAAAATATTTTTATAGAATATAAAAATTCCAAAGTACCTACCTTAAATTATTTAAAATTACGCCAAAGCAAAATATATAATTAAAAAAATAATAACAAAAAAAAATAATAAAAAAAATATAAATAAAAACACATGTCATATTAATAACGCCAATACCATCTGAAAAACGATAAAAAAAAATAAAGTCGTATTTAAAAAAAGAAAGTTGATGATGATCCCTTGAAGACGAAACGTCGGATTTCAAACTCGATAACATCATTAGATAGAGCGGAAAAAGTGGCAATGCAAAAGTGCAATTCAATTTGGAATCTGTTTTTAAATAAGCCCAGGAAAAAAATTAAACGAATTTTCAAATTTTCGCTTTTTTCCGGATATCTCCGGAAATACTCGGAATTTTAAAACTTTCTAAACGGTATATTGCTAGGCACCTAAATGCGCAATTTTGCCTTAATTTGACAGACACTGTATCTCTTACGGTTTTCGAGTTCCCCATACATAGACACGAATTCGAGCCACCCTGTACAACCAACACTAGATTTTGTAAATTTTTTTTTATTTTGGTTGTTTTTTAACATAATCGTTTTTGTGCCTTTAAAATGAAAATAAATGTTTAAGATTGGTGTTTTATTAATTTTTTTTATAGAAAGAGGTAAGACAAAGGTAAGTAGGTGTGTGGGGACATTTCCAATAACACATATTTATGGAAATGTAACTCCCTCGATTTATATTGTGAACTGTATGATAAATAGGATTCTTCTGGTTCTTAGAAAAAATAATTTAAATTTCGATTTAAATTTGAACCCTTTTTGAAAATATATTAGAATTTAAATTTAATTACAATTTTTATATTACAGCAAATTGGCAAGATCTCTATTGTTGTTTTTATTTCCAAAAACCGCCTACTTTACACCTCACGGTTGTTAGGGCAAGCGCATTAATGAATAGAACACTATTTTTATTAGCGCGTTCATAAATTAGAATTTATACAGGTTACAATAATATCTAAATAAAAAGAATATAAAAAAGGTAAAAGAAAAGTTGTTGGAAATGTTTCACAAATTAAGATTTTGGAAAAAGGGAATATTACTACATAAACGATTTTTTTACTGATGAAATTGAAAATAAAATTTTTAATTTTTTTAATGCGAAGGCGATACTTTACTTTTAAGGTCTTATCGAGTAAGTAAGATTCCAGAATATTTTGTTCTTATTCTTATTATTATCTCAAATAAAATGGCAACGTAACATTTACATTGTTGAGATTCTACAGAATCAAAATGGTTTAAAATTAAAAAAAAAACAACTTGCACATTCCCTATCTTATTTTATCCTATCCTATAACATCTTGCCTTATTAGATCTTAGATCCTACACTTTTAAGAGCAATCGCATAATATTTACAAACCCTTTTTTTATTTCCCATGTTAAACCCTTTTGATTCTAGAGCATGTCAAAAATGCAAAAAATGGAATAAAAAAAAATAATGGCGACATTTCGTTTTGGAGGATTAAATGAATCTAATATTTTGGCATCATAAGGTATTCGATAACACCTTCCAAATAAGGTATCAGAATATCCCATCTGTATTTTTTTTCAATGACCCCCACCCTTTTTCACCCTTTAAACACCCTAAGGGCCGGTTTCTCAATAACGAGCTAGGTTTAATCCGCGGGTTTTCTATAGCAAAATCGAGGGTAACTCGCGAGTTAAGAGTTAACTCGACATTGGGAAACCGACCTAACTGTAGAAAATGTGTATGCTCACTCCGAATTTAATACAATAGGTATCACCAAATTACTTATCAATGAAAAAATCATAAAGATGTTTTGTTTTTTTTTTACTATTATGCCAATTTTTTGCTCGAGAGACCGAGAGAAAACGAGAAATTATCGACGAGAGAGCATCTTTCTCTCGTCTCGTCTCGAGGTTTCATTCGAGAGAAAATACCTCTCTCGTCTCGTCGAGATGAGACGAGAAGAGACGAGAGACGAGAATCTCTCGTCTCGACGGCATCACTAAACGTATGGGTCTCGATTAATAAATAATTATGTCGAAGTTCACTTCATTATTCGTCCGAGAGAGTTTTGCTTTAATTAAGTGTTTGGAACGGTATCGGAGTATACTATAAGGTCCCATACTCTTGGAACTTTAATTCAATGCCTACTAAAATCGATTATTTTCACTGTAGCCAAAAAATATCTGAATTAAGCAGAAACATTTTAAAACTCATGAAATCTGCAGTAAATTTACGTAGACTTCGAAGTTTGATATAAGATTTTTGATAATTTTTTTACTTTTCCGAAATTTTGGATTTTATGGCGTTATGCATATTGTAGTTATTCACCAAAAGCGACTATTTTCATTCTACCATGAAGAATAGTAAATTATGTGGAAAAATTCTGAAATTCATAAAATAAATAGTAAACTGTATGTAGATTTCTAAAATTTGAAGAAATTCTTAATTTATTAAAAATGTTCAATTTTATGTATTATGGATATTTTAGTACTTAATCGACTAAAATCGATTATTTTCACTGTAGCCAGAAAATATCTAAATTAAGCGGAAACACTTTAAAACTCATGAAATGTATAGTAAATTTTGCGTAGATGTCGAAGTTTGATATAAGACTTTTGATAATTTTTTTTATTTTTCCGGAATTTTGGATTTTATGGCGCTGTGCATATTGTAGTTATTCACCAAAAGCGACTGTTTTCATTCTACCATGAAGAACAGTAAATTATGTAGAAAAATTCTGAAATTCATAAAATAGATAGTAAATTGTAGGTAGATTTCGAAAACTTATACGAAAATTTGGAGAAATCCTTAATTTATTCAAAATTTTCAATTTTATGCACTATGCATATTCTAGTACTTAATTGACTAAAATCGATTCTTTTCACTGTAGCCAGAAAATATCTAAATTAGGCGGAAATATTTTAAAACTCATGAAATCTATAGTAAATTTTACGTAGAATTCGAAATTTGATATAAGAGTTTTGATAATTTTTTTATTTTTCCGTAATCTTGGATTTTATGGCGCTGTGCATATTGCAGTTATTCAACAAAAGCGGTTGTTTTCATTCTACCATGAAAAATAGTAAATTATGTGGAAAAATTCTGAAAATCATAAAATAGATAGTAAATTGTAGGTAGATTTCGAAAACTTGTACGTGAATTTGGAGAAATTCTTAATTTCTTCAAAATTTTCAATTTTATGGCACTCTGCATATTCTAGTACTTAACTGAATAAAATCGATTATTTTCACTGTAGCCAGAAAATGTCCAACTTAAGCGGAAATATGAAATCTTTAGAATGTTCATTTTAATTTAAAATACACTCCGGATTGTTCTGGATTTTTTGAATGCGTACTCAAGAAGAGTATACATTTCAATTTTAATGTTTTTGCATCTAGCTCAGATGTTGCACACGTTGTTTAAATATATTAGAAAATTTTAACGTTAGCGTTCTTACCCGCACAAATCATTCTAGCCGTAATGACACCTCGTCCAGAATATGCTCTTTTGCAATTTGCCCTACTGACGACTGGCATCTAAAAATAATCACTAGTTTATGATAAAATCAGTGTGATGATGATTCAAAGTTAATAGAAACTACATTGACCTCACCTCTACAGCTCGTAGCTCGTTTGGTATCCTGTTGCTCGTTTCGGTTAATACACCCCATCCACTTGCACTCACTGACGTACCTAAAAATTTTTAAATTTTTAAAACACTACAGAATAGGTGATAAATAAATTAATTGAACGTCCACTATTTGAACTTTATCAACATTCATTTTTAAATTGCATTTTCCTTTGAGGTTTTCATGTTGAGAAGTAAAGAAAAACGAATAAAAAGTGAGGTTCAAAGAGACACGATATGACAATTGAAAAATCAGGTAAAATTCAATAACCCATACTAACCCAATCCAACCTTATTGCATTTATGGTCGAAATTCATATGAAAACAATGACCGTAAATTAATATTCAAAATATTTACCCGAATTATTTTGGTCATATCAAACATACATACCTTCTCTAGGTTCACTGGTTCCAATCGGGATATTTTTCAGTCCAACGTTGTAGGTAAATTTGGGGGTAACTTCCAAAACCGCAACGTCATAGTCGATGGTATTATAATTGAATTTCGGATGAGAATGAAGGGTTTTCGCTTTTACGACCTGGCCGCCCTGCGTTTGCGTCGTGGATCCAGCTCGAAAAGTTATTCTTGTAGCTGACATCCTATTATTTAAAAAAAATAATTCTATTATACAATTGAATAGGTAATCTCCAATTTGAGTTTTTCTCGAAATCGATTGCCCGAAATGACTTTATATGTCTTCTTGTTTCCACCAGTATCTATTACAAAATCACCTTTCGATATAAAAAAATTAATTTAAATAAGAACTAATATCGTAACACGAAAATGAAGTGTGTCTTCATATTTCCAAATCAGTTCCAGTGAAGTGACTTGATTAAGGCTTTAGATATTGCCAATCGACGACTGTCTTAGTCTTAAGAAGGTCTTCTTAGGTCTCGAAGTAGAAGCTTCTAGGAATATCCGAGACAGTTTTTGATATGTAAACATCTTACGCGGCGGTATGAGGGTTAATCTCGGGAAAATGGATGGACGTGTGAAACCCGGATGTGACATCATAACCATGTGCAGTCTACTTCAGCGCTTCCTTGTAAAACGACTAGCGGATAAAGACAGCTTGCAAAATACATTCCCGGCTTGTCGGAAGGCATCGGATGTGTTTGTTAGATTGCGTTCTTATTTTACCTATGTCGTTGCAATGCAATGAATTGCTTACAAGTGGTGGTTCAGTACTTAAGATGCTTGACCTTTGGTTCGGCGGTCCGGGTTCGATTCCCGATGGTGTTTCTTTTTTATTTTCTTGCGGGGAATGTGTTTTGCAGGCTGTCTGTAACCGTTAGTGTAAAACGTGTTCTTTCTAACGCCAGAATATAGGCAACCAATTCCAAATAAGTAATTGCCTATATTCAGGCATCAAGCAGCCTAAGGTGGCCTTAGATTTTCATGTCGATCACGTCGATATAGGATATGTTTACACATCAGTGTCTCGAGTGCTAGCAGACTCACCCAATTTTTTTTATATTAAATTGTTAATAAAAATATGTGGCTCAGTGAAATATATATCAAATTGAGCATACTCAGCATGTACCACTCCCCAAGTACAAGTCAGAGTATTTTTTTTTATATTGATTTTAGAAAATGTGTTAAGTGAATATTTCATAAAACCAGAAACGCTATTGATACTGGGTGATTGTAATATACAGCTTAACAAAGAGATATTTTATATAGGAAAAATTTGAATATATAAGAAGATGAAATGAGATATGCAAAAAGTGACAAAAGTTCAAAAATACGTTTATTGCGTCCTTTATTAGAGAAAAAAATCGAAAAACCCGAAAAGTATGGAGAGTAATGTACGATATTTTTCATTTTTAATTAAAAAAAAAACTAACCCCAACTAACCCAAATTGACCTAGAACATGCCGTTATAGCGGGGCGCCCCGTTATAGTCATTTTTAAAGTATGGACTAACTCATATTGTCAATTTTTCCTATCTTCTCTATTTTCTAGCCAGATTTCAATTTTTTTTTCTAATTTTTCGCGATTTTTATGTTTTTTTTTGTAAAACTAAAAAAATATCGTACATTCCCCATATTTTTCGAATTTACGGATTTTTTGCTGTTTTAATATATGCAGTAATGGTTATTTTTTAAAAAATTATGCCACTCTAACTCAAACTGACCTAAAATCGTAGTTGTATAGTAGCTTTGAAAGAAAATAAAACGATTTTGTCATTTTAAAAGTATCAACTCAAACAAACTTAATTACCCGAACTTAACTGATATAACCCATATCGTCAACTTTTCCTTACGTCTCTATTTTCTAGCTAGATATCCACTTTTTTCTAATTTTTCGTAATTTTTATGTTTTTTTAATAAAACTGAAAAATATCGTATCTACATTCCCCATATTTTACAGATTTTTCTATTTTTTTTCTTCTTTAAAATATGCAATAATCGCTTTTTGATTTTGTGTCAGTTTTTGCATAATATCTCAATTAATTTTCTTATATTTTGATTTTTTTTCATCGAAAAACAGTTTTTGCTTTTATTCTATACAAAAAAAACGATCTCAAACTAACCCAAACTTAACTAAAATTAACCCATATCGTCAATTTTGTCTTACTTCTCTATTTTCTAGCTGGATTTTAATTTTTTTCTACTTTTTCGCATTTTTTATGTATTTTTTTATTAAAACTGAAAAATATCGTACATTCCCTATATTTTTCAGATTTTTCTATTTTTTTTTAAATATGCAATAATCGTTTTTTGATCCTTTGTGAGTTTTTGCATAATATATCAACTAAATTTCTTATATTTTCAAAATTTTTTCATCGAAAAGCAGTTTTTGCTTTTATTCTATACAAAAAAACGATCTCAAACTAACCCAAACTTAACTGAAACAACCCATATGGTCAATCTTTTCTTACTTCTTTATTTTCTACCTGGATTTCCATTTTTTTTCTAACTTTTCGTAATTTTTGTTTTTTTTTATTAAAACAGAAAAATATCGTATCTACATTCCCCATATTTTTCGGATTTTTCCATTTTTTTCTTTTTTAAAGAATGCAATAATGATTTTTTTAATCTTTGGCAGTTTTTGCTTGTCTCAATTGATTTTCTTATATTTTCACATTTTTTTCATCGAAAAGCAGTTTTTGCTTTTATTCTAACAGAAAAACGATCTCAAACTAACCCAAACTTAACTAAAGTTAACCAATATCATCGGTTTTTCCTTACTTCCCTATTTTCTAGCTGGATTTCCATTTTTTTCTAATTTTTATGTTTTTTTTTTATTGAAACTAAAAAATATCGTACATTTCCAATATTTTTCGGATTCTTCTATTTTTTCCTTTTTTAAAATATGTAATAATCGTTTTTTTTTATCTTTTTTCTGTTTTTGCTTATCTCAATTAATTTTCTTATATTTCAAATTTTTTTTCATGGAAAAGCAGTTTTTGCTTTTATTCTATACAAAAAAAAAACGATCTTAAACTAACCCAAACTAACCTTAAAATCGCTTTTTATAGGAGTTTTGTACGAAAATAAAATGATTTTTTTATTTTTAAAATATGTACTCAATTCAAGCTTATCTCAAATTAACCCAAACTACCCCAAAAAAAATCCTTTTCCTACCAGGCATACATTTCTAACCCAAATTGTTCATTTTTCTTGTTTGGCTATTTCTCCTTTTCTTACTTTTTCCATTTTTGAATTATTCGTAATTTTGTTGATTATTTCATTGAATTTTGAAAATATGGTACATTTAATACATTTTTCGGATTTTTCGTCTTTTCAATTTTCAAATGTGTAAAAATGGTATATTTTGCAATAATTTTTATAGTTCTTGAAATTCTCATTACATTTTCCTAAATTTTAATTAATCAAAAAAAAAACGCTAACCCAATCTAACCAGAGCTAACCTAAACTTAACTCAAACCAGCACAAATCGTAAATTTTTCCTTATTTATCTACCTTTGGATAAATTTCCTTTTTTCTAACTTCTTCTAATTCTGATGCTTTCGTATTAAATTTAGAAAGTATCGTATATTTCCTATATTTTTCGGGTTTTTCGGTTCTTATTTCAGTTTTAAAATATACAATAATCGTAAATTTTGATATTTTATCATAGTTTTTACATATCTTACTGTCTTTTTTTCGCTTTCATTATAAACAAAAAGCGTTAACTGAAACTAACCGAATTTAAACCAAACAAACCTAAAATTATGCTATTATAGTATGTTTGTAATGAAATGAAATGATTTTGTCTTCTTTAAAATATGTGCCCAATCAAATTATTTGTTATAAAATCCACACAAATTATTTTAAATAAAGATGCGGCTAGTAACTAGGCGTCGAATCCCAGAACTAATATGCTCCGTTACCTGAGTTGATAATATTCTTACTTATAAGTACAGTGGGCAGCGGTCACGACGAACTTGGTACTTATTATGGACGCCCCGCAAATATGACGTCCCCCGTACTGCATCGAAACTTGATAAGGATAATTTTTTATGTCGACTTGCATTCCTCCAACTATTTTCGAGTTTAAGCGAGGAAGGCTTGAGTTGGTTGGCCGCCTAGTAACAGAACACATCGATACTAAAATCGAAAATAAAAATTATTAAAGCATAAATTTTCACCATAACCCTATTTTTTCATCTCTTTCGTCTCTGCTATAAGGACCGTAAATATTAATGCCTTTTCGGCATCTACCATCCTACGTCACTGCTATAAGGGTTTTAAATATTAAAGCCCTCTTAACACTATGCTATTTTGGCACATACCATTCAACCATATAATTAATTTTCATAAAAATTCCTCTCGTAAATCGAACCGAAGCCACTGGTAGCTATAGCAAAATATTTTAATACGCTGTTACTAGCTTATGTTATTTAAATGCACGCATTAAAAG
Organism: Pissodes strobi; assembly: GCA_016904865.1. Taxonomy (NCBI): domain Eukaryota; kingdom Metazoa; phylum Arthropoda; class Insecta; order Coleoptera; family Curculionidae; genus Pissodes; species Pissodes strobi. The sequence continues at coordinate 53,600 of MU186104.1, read as the reverse complement.
GATTGAATCGCAGAAATTAGTAAGTTCTTCGACCGGATGAACTTCTCGCACGACGCTACGTTCCCCTACGTCCTACAAAGCTCAGGTCTATGACATCCACTTAGCAACAGAATCTCGGCCAAAGAGAACGGATAATACCATAAAAGGAAATGCTTCCATCTCGTAAGCTCGATCTAGGCACGGGCTTTAACTACGATTCCGGATAATTCTAGAGTCGGACCGACGCCCTAGGACCGAGCGTATAAATTCGTCTGCACAGCCCAAAATACACACACTCTACCAGTGCACTAGTAAGAAGTTCTACACCAGTCTCTCGCCGGTAACATTCCAAGTTCTTATTCCAAAATGCAATTAAATTCTGCTGGTTTAAAGAATAAAGTAAAATCCAAGTTAACAATATTCTAAATCAAGCTAAAAGCATAAGTATTTATTATTTTTACATTCTCAAGTGAGCAGTAAGTACATTTCGAGTTTTAAAGTAATGGAAGTTAAAAGTGATATTAATCCAATTAAAAGTCTTAAATTCAGTCGTCTAAGAAGCGACGCTTATAACGAAGGCATAAAATGGTAAACCTTTCTTCCTAAAACTACCGAATCAGGGTGATACGATTAAAAGGCTAAAATAAACCGCGATCTATTAAATCAGGGATAGGAACAGTGTTAGATAAACAGTGCGAACTGAAGACATGAGTAAGTTATCCAATGTATAAATTTATAGATAGAAACAGCCAGCGTATTTCAGAACTTTTATTGAACTGTTATGTATAAGTATTGATTCAGGGAACAATTAAATACTCCTTAGTATTTCAGGAATTGTAATAAATATATAAATAAATCAATATATAGATATTTAAGATGGCTGGAACCACACCAAGTAATACATATTATTTCAGTGACTTGTAATCGATAAAACAAGATATATAAATATAAATATATACAGGAATGCTGTAGCCTGTAGCAGATTTCATACAACTTCATTGACTAGGGAAATAAATACAGATATATAAATATACAGGGACGCCACAACTTACATTACTTTCCAGAGTAATTTATCGAAATATATACATAGTGATGCTTTATAAAAACGTTATTGATTTATCAGCTATATAGCTAATAATTTTGTGCACAGTATAGTAAGTATAGTACCAGCCCAAATGTCAACCTCACCTGCTCGAACGATGACCAAAAACCATCCGGTGTAGATAACAAACGAGGCTCTGACGACCGAGTAACAGCGGTATAATTGTAAAAACAGGTTTAGAGGAAATGCTTTACCAAGACCACTCGCCAATACGTCCGGCAAGCGTGGCGTTTCAACTGCCAAAACCCCTCCAAGAAGCAACATGCAAATGTCAAAATCTAAAAATGTTCCCCAGGCCCCAGAATCCTACCCTGATTTATCAGGCCACCTCGCCTCTCGGAATCTGGGGGAGGCAAGAAATTGACAAATAAATTGAACATAGCCACATACAGTGTAAGAACATTAATGACGGAAGACAGACTCATGGAATTAGAGCACGTGCTGGAAAGAATGAAATGGGACATAAAAGGGTTATCTGAGGAACGGAGAAAAGGCGAATAATGCCTTACATTCACATCCGAAAATACACACATGGGCGAAGGAGAACAAAGTATCGGTGGAGTGAGATTTCTGATTAATAGCAAGATAGCGAATAACATCACAATATATAAGAGCATCTCAAGCAGGGTGTCGTATGTAATTATAAAAATAACGAACAGCTTTAAAATGAAGATAATTCAAGTCTATGCACCAACATCCACACACACTGATGACGAGATGGATATTTTCTACGAAGAGATCTCGAAAGCAATAAGCGAGCACCATGTAAACACGATCTGTGTCATGGTAGATTTCAACGCGAAATTAGGTAAAAGATTGGACATATCAGAAAACAAGATGGGAGAACACGGCTCCGGTATCAGAAACGAAAGAGGAACCAAACTAATGAATTTCCTGGAAGAAAAAATTAATTGAGATAAGAGGAAATCTAAAAGAACAGGATAAAGGAAAGAAATTTTTGCCAATCTAAATAAACAAATTAGAACATCAATTCGGGAAGACAAAAGAAAAAAAGCAGGAAGAACAAATTATAAAGGTCATAGAGAATAATAAAATATGAAAGTCCTCAAAAGAAAATCGGATCATCAACAACACCTAATAGTTCTTAAAAATAAAGATCATCAAGAAATTCGGGACAGGGAAGAAATATTAAAGGTAACGGAAGAATTCTATAAAGAACTATACAAATCGCAAATAGAACCTGCAGAAAATATGAAAAAATCTCTAGAACGATTATGAACGTAAACTCCGAGGAGATGCCGGATATCGCGGAAACAGAAGTAGAAGGAAAGGAAATGAAGTTAAACAAAGCACCAGGAAAGGACAACATCTTAGCGGAAATGATGAAACACGGGGGAAAGAGTTTGATAACCGAAATAACTACCCTACTAAATAATTGTATCCATCAAAAGGAAATCCTATTAGACTGAAATGAAGCACTAATAATACTATGCTACAAAAAAGGAGACAAAACACAGCTGAAAAACTATAGACCTATCACACTAGGGTTCCAAATATACAAGCTCCTCACAAGGAGGATGACTAGGAAAATGGATGAATACCAACCAAGAGAACAGTCAGGGTTTAGAAAGAGCTTTGGAACTTGCGACCATATACACACCCTACGCATATCGATAGAAAAAAACAACGAAGTACATCCAACATACCGCTGTACTTAGGTTTTGTCGACTACGAAAAAGCCTTCGATAGTGTAGAATTCTGGGCAGTTAAAAAAGCCTTACAAAGCTGCAGAATCGACACAAGGTATATCAAACTTATTGAAAACTGCTACGATCAAGCGACAAGTATAGTTAGACTACACGAAAATACAAACCCGATACCAATAAAGAGGGGAGTTAGACAAGGCGATACAATGATACCCAAATTATTTACACCGTACAAGATATGTTCAGAAACCTAGATTGGGAAGAAATGGGTATAAACATAAATTGAGACCGCCTAAATCATCTAAGATACGCCGATGATATAGTCATAATATCAAATAACATCGAAGATCTTAGAAAAATGCTGAACACGCTAACAGAAGAAACTAAAAAAATAGGCCTGAAAATCAATCTAGAGAAAATAACAATAGAGAATCGACAACTGGAATGGGTGGACA
>MU186104.1:20789-50387 GCA_016904865.1 Pissodes strobi | reverse complement strand
GAACTCCGTTTTAGTGCATGTTGCCGAAGGTTCCAAACCCCAACATAATTTAGGACAAGATATTAAGACAAAAGAAGAAATATGTTTTGTCTTTTATTTCTAATTTTTAGAAATAATAATAATAATAATAAATATCTTTTGATGATGATGCAGAGTATTTAATTCAATTTATCATATCTAACCTAAATAAGTAATGTACATAAGTTTAACTATTACTAAATGTCTTAACAAAACTTATTGATTATTTAAATCAAACAATAACTTCTTTATTTATTGAATTTAATTAACGTTCTTTTAATAATTCAACTAACTGCCTTTCCGCTCACACAAAATACCTTGCACTTTACGTCTTCTTCGATTCTCTCAACTTTACTTCACCAGGGATGTAAGACTTCGAGCATTTGATTAGAATCTCGAGGGCAAGAATAGACTTGTATACTACAAATTTCCAACCGCCATTTTATCTTCTTCTATCTTGTATTCTCTCGAGAAAAGCAGATATTTTCTAAATATCTGTGCAAACAAATGAGAAAACTACTAAATATCTTGTCGTCAGACAGGGCTACGACTGGGTAGATGTCCTTGTCCTTGGCAGGGCCTATTTTCCAAGGAGTTGGACCCTAGGCCCTTGCAAATTGTCGAGCCCCAATATGACTTCAGCTCCCACTTGATTTATTTTTAGTTTCGATTTTGAACTGAAAATATTAATTATAAGGTAGTTTTTTATTCAGATTTAAATTAAGCTTTTCTATTACTTATTTATAAATTTGCCTTAATTTTAGATTTTAGAAAAACTAGAAAAGAAACACGAAGTAAGATTAAAAAAATTTATTGAACACACGCATAAATTAGTAAAAATAAAATAATATTTAAAATAACAGAAATACACTGAGGTTAACGTTAACACTTTTCTTCGGAAAAAGTTTAAATACATTAGAGTAAACACAGCCAGATTTAGGACTATACACTAACTACTTATTTTTTCGCCGTTTACTTTAACTTTGTAAAATGCTGAACTTTGTAAGTGCCTATTTTTTTTACTGTCAAAATTGTTTCGCACACCCTCTTATTTTGTCTGTATTTTGCTCTGGTATATTTTTAATAAAATGTTTTTTCATCAGCCTACGTTTTGTCGAGTTGTTATTTTTGTTTAATAAAGATTAGTTTTGTTTTGGAAGTCAGATTATAAAGATTGAGAAACAGTATCCTGATTTTATTGAGGAAATGTATATTTTAAAAAATATTCTTATGTAATTATGTAGTTTTTTATGTTGCACATTTGGGCCCCACTTGTCATTGGGTCCTAGTCCCGGGCCTAATGGGCCTAATGGTAAAACAGGCCCTGGTCCTTGGCGCCAAATTCAAGCAGAGCGATGACTGTTAATCGATGCTTTACGGTTGAGTGTTTGTAAGGCGCCATAGATAAATACTTATACTACTTGTAAGGCACTAAACTCTAATTTGTCCTACCAGCGCGGCAGGGAGAGAATAGAGCGGGAAATGCACGGACGCGAATGCGTTTGAGAGGGTGGAAACATGTTCTCTCTTTATTTGACATATTGTTATTATTATTATTATTAAAATCGTTTATTTAGCACAAAGAGCTAATTATAAATATACAATAATAATACACAATCATGAAACCTAAATTACAGAGCATCTCAAAAATGACATAAGTAGTTAAGACCCAGCAGCAATTTTAGAACAAGTACTATTTGTGACAGTGGAAAGTGAAATAGTGCCAAGTCAAAGCTAAAAATTATGTATTAATTATATAGGCTAATAATTCTGATTTATTCTATGTTAGATTCTAAAACTGAAGTGTTAATAATTATGCAAATTAACCACATTGAATAACAATAGGTACTTAAGATTTTTCAAGTAATTTTAGCATGTCTTATTTATTGTAACTATGAATTTACAAAAATTAATAAACTAAAATTAAATATTGAAAAAACAAAAGTAAGTACAAATAATAAACTTAAAAAATCAATCTGAAAAATTATGAATTACTTATAGATAAAGAACCTATAAAATTGATAAATATTGAAAAATATCTCGGTTTTCAAATTACTAGCAATACCCTTTCTTTAAAGGAACATAATGGAATTTCTTAAGAAAAGATCAGAAAAAAAGTTTCCTATTGTTTTTTGCAAAAGTTGCCAAAAATTTAATTCTGTATGCTGGCATTATATTATTTAAAGTGATAGTGCAACCACATTTTGAGTATTGTGCCAGCATTTTGTATTTGATGTCCAAAAAGCATATAGGATCTTTGGAAGTGTTGTTAAACTGGGGAATGAGATTGGTTTTAAGATATAATAGGTATACATACTCCAGTTACGGTATTGTTGAAGCTACTTAAATGGTTCTCAGTAAAACAACGCCCTTATTAATACATAAATTGAAAAAAGGGTTAATGCCAGATTATTTTAATGCATTTTTAACACTAAGAACAGACATCCACAATTACTTTACAATAAGTAGACAGCAGTATAATATAACTCGAACAAAATACAGATACCATGATGTCGGTGTTTTACAAGGGTGTAAATGAATTTAATAAAATACTTCAAAATATGTAAAATGCTGGAACGGTTACTAGTTTCAAAGGACTTTTAAAAAACCATATTTTTAGTTCCTGATAGGCCAGTCAAATTTTAAATTGTGATAATCTTTTTAGCATTGTTTGTATGTGATGCGAATGTCTCTTTTTAATATGTATACATGTAATATTGTTATTGTAGCATTTGAGAACGTGCTAAATTAAAACTACCTAATATTTTGACTTTTGTGTAGAAATGGGATTAAATTAATTGATGTAACTACATTTTGTACTAGGATTGCCGTCTTGAATAAATGAATAAATAAATAAACAAATGTATTTAATTTCCTGCTTTTTTTGACTGGATAAAATGACTACCTTTTCCCTTTCCTCTTTTAAGAATTTAAAGAAAAAAAACTAACAAAATACTACTAAAGTAATGACTTGCTACATGCAATTCAATTATTAAAAAATTATATACTCTGATTAAAAAGGCATGATAAAAGTAAAATTTCTTGTACCTATGCTCTTATTTCTCTCTAAAGTCTAAATATCTTTAATAAGATGTTTTAAAGCTGTTATTAAAAAAATAGTCAAAATTATAGCAATTATTTAAGCAATTTCCTATACGCCGCCGCATGGGTTCTATTCAAATCTGGCAAACATGTGACGTATTCCCGGGCAGTCTTCTTATTGGTCTAAAGTTACCAGGCAACCTAACCTGTCTATGAACCTTGAGCAGCTCTTACCTAAATTTCGCAACTTAATGTCTCATTCCTCGCTCAACACTAACAAATTAACAAAAATATAAAAAAAAATAAAATAAAATAAACAAACATAAGACTCAAAATTCCAATTTTTTATGAATATTATATAAAAAAAGAGATAAAACCTAGAGATAAACGAAACACTCCATCAACTAAAGGCAAAAAAATGAACACAATATTACTCATGTACAGTAAACAATAACTTTTTCTACTACAAAAAGATATAGGGAATATATAAGTTGCATTCTCTCAGCATGAGTCTTAAGCTGCCTTTTAAAGTTGTCAATGGTTTGGCAGTTTTTAACTGAATCAGGCAACTTATTAAAACTTTAAAGAAAATTGTACTTTGTCCCACTTTTTCGTTTCTAGGACCAATAAAAAAGTTGTTCTGTTGCCGTGTATTATAAGTATGTACTTCATTATTATACATTATTTTATTGAAAAGATATGGAGGTGCATGACCAATTTTAATTTTAAAAATAAACGTCAGTACGTTAAACTTTAGATATTCATATACTGGCAACCACTGCAAACATTCTTGCATTAATCTTATAGCTGTATACCTGTTGCAAGACAAAATTAGCCTCATTGCTCTATTTTGAAGTTTTTGTAACCTGCCCAATTCATTCTGGTTTAATAAATACAGAATGCTTGAGCAATAGTTAAAGTGAGGAAGAATGAGTGTATTGTAAATCATGAGTTTAGACCAGAATGACAAATAAGATGCACATCAGCGCGATAGATATTTGATATTATAACTAATTTTAGATATAGTAGAATTAGCATGCTCCTTAAATGTTAATTGTTCATCAACCACTACCCCTAAATATTTAATAAAAACAATTACCATATTTTATTTCAAAATTATGTTCTATGAAATCCTTTTTAACCTTTTCGGTGGCGACAATCAGAAATTTCGTTTTTGTAATATTAATTTTTAGTAAATTTTTACAGGTGTATGTGTGTATATTATCTAAGGGCACCGTTAATGTTCGCCACAAGGTTCTCGAGATATTTTGACCATGCATAAATGAGAGTATCATCAGCAAATAAATGAATACTAACTGAGTATACAACATTCACTATACAAAACGAACAACAAGGGACCCAGGATACTCCCCTGAGGTACACCATGGTCATTCACTACCTAATTTGAAAATTTTCCATTCAATTTCACTATTTGCCTTCGGTTTTCAAGATAACCTTCAAACCATTTCAAAACATTATCCCGTATGCCTAACATATACAGTTTAGATAAAAGCTTCTTTCTATCGATTGTTTCAAAACCTCGTTGGAGGTCTAAAAACACTGCAATCGAACTGTAACTGTTGTCCATATTACTTTTCCATTCATCCAGAACACACTGAATAGCAGTTTCACAACTATGCTTTTTTCGAAAACCTGATTGCCTGTCCGTTATCAATTTATTAGTCTCCACAAAGTCGATAAGTTGATTAAAAATAATTCTTTAAAATAGTTTTTCTAATGCAGACAACATATTAATAGGGCGAAAGTTTGATGCCTCCAAAGAATTTGCTTTTTTTTTTGAACAGGCACTATAGTACATACTTTTAGTCTATTAGGAAAAACACCCTGCTCCAAGGAAAAGTTTATTAGATTTATGAGAGGATCCTCTATTGCAGAATAAATGCTTTTAATTGTTTCTATATTTAGGTCATCAGGGTTTTTTTTATTTTGAAAAGAAAACACTATTTTTTTTCAATTCGTCTCTACTAATTATGTTGAAATTTGATAAGATATGCTGCGTAGGTATTACTATATTATTTACTTCCAGATTTATATTTGTATTAATTTGACAAATCATGCTATCAATACTCTGAAGATAGTACGTATTTAACCTATTGACCATTTTCTCCCTGTTGCTTTCTATTTCATTCTTCTCAAATTCTATAAACTGAATATCACTTTAATATTACTTTTGGGCAATATCAATATGCTTTTAAGAAAATTCCACATTATCTATTTTTTCTTCAAAATATTTTTGTTCTTTAATTCTGACACCTTTCGTTGCATTGTTTCTTTTTTGCTTACACATTTTATGACCTTCATCTGATCTTTCTAATCTATATTTTTTGTAACACTCATCCCTCATTTGCACCGCATTTTGAACTCTTTCATTCCACCATGGTTTATATTTTGAGAATATTTTTATTTGTTTTCTAGGTGCAACTTCATTTAAAGTATTGAAAACATTGTCAAGAAAAATGTCACACTTTCTATCAATGTCAATCACATTAAATTTCCAATCTATGCCTAGTCTTAACTAGGCCAAAATCAATATATCAATATATTAAAAATATTAATATCTAATGTGATAATAAATTGGTCACTGTTTCTAGGCACTTCTAGTACTCTAGAATTAACGTTAGTTATATTTGTAAAAACTAGGTCTATTAAAGAATCCCCCTGTATCGAAGGCCTTGTTATATCTGTAATCAATTGGTCAAGTCCTGTCTCAATACTAAGAAATTTCAATCTATTTGTGTACACAACATTGACAGAATGACAGAGACAAAAATGTGTTAAATAATTGAGAACGATTAATAACGATTTCCTTGACGGAGTGACTGCTTGCTTTCCGACGACTGTTGCATATAACGAAATCTATTATACCAACAATCCATGTTCCGACTAAGAAGTAACGGAAATACAATGCTTTAAATGCACACATTTGCTGTTTACCTGTGGTGAAATAAATCTAGTTGGGATTGAATTATGACTCAATCATACTACGCACATACAGGGTGTTTCACTAAACTATATGGTGAAAAACGCAAGTTAATACACATGTTGGGGTGTTTCCCCAACAAAAGTAATGAACGATATGAAAAGCTTTATTACCCCCAAACCAATATTAGCTATGTAACGTATCTGACGTACACATATTTAAGTTTAATTGTGGCGTATCTGAAGTACACATATTTGAGCTCAATTGTGGCGTGTCTGACGTACACATGATATGGTATGGTATGGTAGGTAGAGGGGTCGCTCGGCAAGATTTGACCTTCAACACGTCGACCACAATTGATCTTTTGTGTATATAATTCTATATTACACGAAAATTCCTATCTTCTTCGAGAATTTCGGAATATTTCGAGGGTTGAGCTTTTGTAGATCCCCCGCCCCGGTGCCACAAGGGCATTTTCGAGATGCTCTCGTGCCTGACATTCGCAGAGCAAGTGTTCTGAAGTTTCAGCAATAGTTTGGAAGAATCTGCATTGTTCGTCAGTGGTTTTCCCCATTTTCTTGAGGTGGTACCTCTAGAGGCCATATCCAGTGAGAAGGTCTACGACCAGTTTTATAATTTTTTGGTAGCTTGGGAAGCTTTTTCGTGTAGTTAGGCGAGTGAAAGAAGAGTCTCTTGGTCTGCCTCTGCTGAGGTGCATTGGCCCAATGTGTCTCTTTTTGCATTTTTTCCCAAGTTCTGAGTTCATTCGTTACTGTGATGCCACATAATGGTTCAGGCTCGCAAAAGGCAATCTGTGCACCATTCCGTACGGGCTGGTAAGCGGCTTCATTGCCTTCCACGCTCTCGTGCCCTGGTACCCACATTAAGGTGAGTCTGTTTCTGTTTGCCAGTTGATCTGCAGCCATCCGATAATCCCACACTAGCCGGGAGTTTATTCTGCTAGATGCTAGCGCTTTTAAGGCTGCTTGACTATCAGATAGGATATAGATCTTTGCACCTCTTAGGCCTTTTTTGGCACATTTAGAAATGGCTATATTGACAGCATTTAGTACTGCTTGAAAGATTGTGGGAGTGTTTCCTAAAGGTGCGGAGATTCGACACCTAATTCCGTAAAATCCGGATCCCACTCCTTCTTTCATCTTTGATCCATCTGTGTACCAGACAACTGATCCCCTCTCTAGTTGCTTTAGTCTTTCCCCTGTAGTATTGCGGTCTTCAATTACCACTTCAAAGTAGCCATCAAAATATAGTTTTGTTTCTACTGTATCGGTTGGTTTGGTCATCGCCTCTATCTGAATGTTCTTCAGAACTTTAAGGTGACCAGTCAGGTTTCCTGACTTCAGTTTTTGTATGTGAGTGACTCTATACGCACTGGTCCAGGCCTTCTTTTCTATGCATATGTGCAGCGGATGGAGTTCAAGTAGGGTTTCCAGAGCTATTGTGGGGCACGTTTTCATAGCTTCTGTTATACGTAGACAGGAGCATTTGTACTTTTGTTACCTTTCGCTGTGTTGTTATTTCTTTTGTTTTTACCCACCACACTAAGCAGGCGTAGGTTATAATACGCTTAACAACAGTGTTATAGGACCACCAGATGATGGAGGGTTTTAGCCCCCATGTTTTATCAATGAGTCGTCGACATGCCCAAAGCGCTGCCGTTGCTTTTTTGATAGTTCTTTCCAGGTGTGGGTTCCAAGTTAGTTTCTGGTCAAGAAAGATGCCAAGATACTTAACCTCTTTTGAAAGCTCTACCGCTGTCCCTCCCAAAGTGGATGTTTTAAGGTTCAACTTCCTTCTTTTTGTGAATGGGATCACTACGGTTTTGCTTGGGTTGACATTTAGTATTTCCTGTGTACGCCATGCACTGACAAAGTTGAGTGCACTTTGCATACGCTCTGAGAGAACGCCATGCTTGCCTCTTATTATTATAACTAGGTCATCTGTGTAACCTTGCACTTCAAAGCCTGCTTCAGTCAGTCTTACCAGTAGATCGTCAACCACCAGAGACCAAAGCATGGGCGATAGGACCCCTCCTTCAGGGCATCCGTTTATTACTTTGACTGTGACGGTCAATGGTCGCGGTGACTTCATGGCTGGTTAGCATGGATTTTATCCATTTTGTAGTGGTTGATTCCACTCCCCTGCGGGTTGTGGCGCGCTGAATAGATTCATGAAAAGTGTTGTCAATTGCACCCTCTTTGTCTAGAAATGCACACAGTGCCACTTCTTTTTCAGCCAGTGCCTTCTCTACATCGCGGATGAGATTTTGAAGAGCATGGATGCATTAGAAAGGAACTTGCTCCTGACGTGCCTATGGATAATCATTTCAATCGTTTTAAGGAGGAAGAAGGTTAAGCTAATGGGGCGGTAAGACTTTGGTTTCCCTTGTGATCGTCGCCCTGTCTTTAGTATGAACGCTACCTTAACTTTCCTCCAGTTTATGGGAATGTAGCCCAATGCAAAGCTGGCTCTGAAGATTGATTGAATGAGTGGTAGTAGGTGCTCTATACCTTGTTGGAACAAGGCTGGAAAGACTCCCGGGGATTTATAAAGTTTGTTGGCTAGACCTTTTACCCTTTTTATAGGCCGCTGAGGGGTTTCAATGGGCTCGTCTTCTTGTGCCAGCTCTTCTTTAGCAATTATGCTTGACCCGGAAAAGTGTGTTTCTAGAAGAATCCTTAGATTTTCTTCAGGTGTCTCAGCATAGGTGTCTTAGGCTCTATTCTTTAGTAGGCCATTTCGTTTGAGTGCTCCTTGGATAGCACTTTTTGTAGACGAATGGACGGTGCTAATTCATCTATCCCGTTACAAAAGGGCCCAAAGGTTCTTCTTTTGGATCTCCGAAGCTCTTTGATAACAAAGAGCTTCGGAGATCCTACCCGAGTATAAACTCGGGTAGGATTTTATGATAGTTATCCCAATTTCCCAGTCTTTTGGCTTCATTGAAGGCTTTCCTCGACTCAGTCTTTAGCCTGTTTGGTGTCTTGTTTCACCATGGCACATCTCTTTGTATTGCCACCTGTGGGTCCGATGCATTGGTTCATATCGAACCTCGATTGCAAACATCGATGCTTCTTTTCTGATGTATCGATTTTTTTAAAACATCGATACATCGTTGTTATCCCTCGTTGGAGTTATATGCGTAATCCTTTACAGTCCTACTCCACTATGCTATATTAGCCGCTTCTGATTGGTGGATTAACGTCACTTTAGACTACCGTTAACTCTTCACGTATGGTCCTCCGCTCGCTTCGCCCGCTTCGGGGTGCATCCAGACAAAACGAACTGAAACTGACCCAAATTTACAAAAAGAAACACACATAACCTTAAAAAATTAAAGAAAACATGTCTTGCCTCCGACGGGAATTGAACGCGGATCGTCTACGTTCAAAATGCAGAATCTCACCACTGGACTAATTAGACTTGGCGGAATAAACTGACCGGACCGCAGATAATGTGAAAAAAGACATTCCTGTAGTATTTATTTCATAAAGACTGCAATAGGATCTTATGGAAAGACAATAACTGATGCGATTAGGGGATTTCTCTGTGTAGGATGAATAATTTTCGGATGCTAAAGTGCTGGAATATTTACATAGATGGCGGTAGGTCTGATTTTATTTCTGATTCAATATCTTCCTTAGTTACCAAAAGAGGCCAGCACTGCTTACTTCAAACTATTATTATAGCCATAATCCGACCCTTTACAGTCCTATGCCACTATGCTATATTAGCCGTTTCTGATTGGTGGGTTAACGTCACTTTAGAGTACTGTTAACTATCCTCGCATGTCCCTCCGCTCGCTTCGCTCGCTCTGGGGCGCAACCAGACAAATCTAACTGAAACTAACAAAAATTTACAAAAAAGAAACAAACATAACCTCAAAAAAATAAAGAACACATGTATTGCCCCTGACGGCAATTGAACGCGGGACGTCAACATTCCAATCGCAGAATCTGACCACTAGACCATTTAGATTTGCTAGAATACACTGATTCGACCGTAGATAAAGTAAAAGTGAGGTTAATCCACCAAACAGAAGCGACTAATATAGCATAGTGGCGTATGACAGTAAAGAATCTTAAAAAGCTTATTATAGTATGTTCTTAAGTTGGTTGCATACATTTAAAACCGTGAATAAAATAATTTCCACATGAAAAGATTAAAAAATAATACAATTCAATAATTATATTACAAGTGGCAACACTGTTTGTATAAGGCAACTTTGGATACCAGTGGCGTGTACTTGCCTGCCTTTGGAATCTGACAAAATAGTCGATAAATCATTCAGATCAATATTACCAAAACTATACAAACTAGCCAGTTTATATATTGATGCTCAAAGTTATTGGATATATAAGGCAACTTTTGATATCAGTGGCGTTTACTTGCGTGCCTTTAGAGTATGACAAACTACCCCATAAAATAATCAGATTAATATTTCTCAAAAACTGTACATATCAGGTTCATATTAAATGGTTTTGCTTTTGTCACCGTTTTAAAAATAATATTACTAGTTGGTCGTATCTGTGGCACTGGCTAATTATCGAATTGATATTTTTGCTTTTTATGGCACTCAAATAGGGCAAGCGCTGTACCAAATTTGGTTTGAAAGATAAAAATAAAGCCATAAAATTAGCTCAGAAATACGCGTTTACATTTTTTATACTCACCAGTGGCGTGTTTCTTTGTAGTATGACAAAATATTCGGATCAATATTTCTCAAAAACTGTACATTAATATTAATACTCAGATTTATTGTGTATATGAGGCAGCTTTTGAAACCAGTGACGTGCGTGCTCTTACCTGCCCTTGTCATATTACAAAATACTCGTTAAAAAATCAGATAACTGTTTCTCAAAAACTGTATATATTAATAAGTTCATATTAATTAATGCTCAGTGTTATATGTGTCAAGTTTTGATGGCAGTGGCGTGCACGTGCGTCAGCCTTGAGAAGTGACAAAATCCAAAAAATCAGAAGTAAATTACTTAAAAACTGTACACTAGCGCCTTCATTTGAAAAGTGATTTAAATTTGAATAACCAAAAAAAAAAATTAGAACAGGGAATCTTTTGACACAGAATATACCAGCCAATCTCTCAAGTTTTGCATGCTCCATTTTTAATAACTTTTATGTTTTGCATGAATGATTTGATTTTGATTGCCAAACGGAAATCGAATAAAGGAGATACTGAACACCGGAAACGTATAGGTATTTTTCCCAGAGGGTTTTCCTCTTAGAAATTTCGTACCGAACTGCCGCATGCCGTCCAATATTTTCGATCCATTTTGGCGCTAGAACGAAGATTTCACTTCAAAATTATCAATTTTATTTGATAATGTTATAATGGTCCAGATCTTTCTTTTTCCATAAAGTTTGGAAAATTTCCCAGGATATTACAACACCTGATCAAGGGGTTCCAGGGAGAACTTCAATTATCCGAAACATACCTTTTAGCCATATACCCAACGCTTTTTCTAAACTACTCATCAACAGACCCTTGTAATTTTTGGTATTGGTATTCAAGAACTCTTTGACATTCGCCATTTTATCAAGAAAAGTGCATTGAGGGAGCAACAAAAAATATATTGGAGAAGTTTCTCATGGTTATTAAGTAAAAAATAAATAGAGAATATGCTTTAAAAATAAAATTGGTTATTTTGCGAACTTAAATTGTGTACTTAGCCTTGTATATGCCTCAAAGCTTAACATGTGTATCCCTGTTACATCTTAAATAATAGAAATATTCAGAAGCATGCCCATTCCTGTTGTCTTTGATTTTTCTACATATTTATCTAATCGAAATATATTTTCTTGACTCGGGTCGCTCACCTAGAGCCGGCCCTGTCTCGAATAAGGAGCTTATGGATGAAAATAACTGCCTCTATTATCTCCATTTGTCAGATTAACACTTTTTGAGGCATCTTGTATATGTATATAATATTAGATTAACTTTAGGAAACCCTCCATTTCCTTCTGCTTTGAAACATAGTCCATCATCGTCTTTCACTCGCATAGTCGGCGGACAGGATGCCAACATTGCCGATTATCCTTATCAAGTGTCGATCATGATCGATAGTCAACACGCATGCGGAGGATCGATTTTGACGAATACGTTCATCTTGAGTGCCGCTCATTGTTTTGCTGAAGAGTAAGTAAAAAAACGACACAATCTTTAAGTTGTAAAAGTGGCTAATTATGCCTTGCATTAGTAGAGGTAGATAGTGCGTTCTAAGCCCTCTAGTATTTGGTTCTTATAGAGCATGGAACCAGCCATCTACCTCTACTGATAACATTATTACTCATTCTTTCGTAAAGCACTTTTTCGTTTTAGGTCGAGAGTAAGCCATATTACTATTCGGGCAGGATCTTCCTATCGAACAAGCGGTGGAACAATTGTCGGTACCAGAAAAATCAACTCCCACCCGAATTTCAACCCGGATACTTTCGACTACGATGTAGCCGTAGTACAATTAGCAAGTTCTTTGGTAAGTTTATACACTTTTATGTTTTTTTATTATAAATACTTTAAATCATATGTACTGATTTATGGAATTCACACAATAATTACCTGTGATAACACTAGGAAAATGGATGAAAATAAACGGTAAATAAAGAGTTACTATATTACCCAAAACATGATCATGTTCCGGATACACTTCTTGAGTCCACTAGGTAATGTCAACCAGCAATACGTTACAACACTCGTGAAATCGAAAATGATCTGAAGCAATAGTCAGTTTTGATAATAAAAAATGTAGACTTACTTTAAGTTAAAGTGAAAATACACTAACATTTTGGTATTAACAAAAACAACGGTAGAAAAGCAAGTCTTAAACTCTGGACTGATCAGAGAAATGTATTATCATTAAAGGAAAATTATATGTGCGAAAACAAGCAAAAGGTTTAAATGCTGGCTATAACGGAAGCATGAATTAAGCAGTAATTGAAATATAAAAAAATGCTTATCTAAAACTTCAGGGTTCGACCTGATGGGCTGATCGATATGGAGTCATGGGCAGCTCTCCATGCAACTCCCAGAAGGAAATGTCTAGATCTATAGCCTAACCTTCTTCGGTTGAAGAAGGTTTCTTCGCGATGGGGAAAAGACACTGTAAAAGAAGGAAAAATCCAAAGCAAGAAAATATTCCAAGCAAAGAAAATAAAACATAAAAATAGAAAAAGCAATATGTTATCTGTTAAGGAATTTATATTTGCCTAATGTGCTGAAATGAGCCAGGCTACCTCAAAAGGATGGAGGAAACAACGCCTTGGCAAAGCAAAAATAAAGAAACTTAGTAATCATACGCATAAAGAACAAAAGGCAACTCATCTGGGACGAAAACAGCGATAAATCCCAAGCACTAAACAAGTCATACACGAAAGATAAGTCAAGGTACAGCCCATGACTCAAAATGGACTTAGTAGAATCCAATAGATCCCAATAAGGCATTTAAAACACCACACACAGCTTCTTTCTATTCTATTAATATTGCACGCCACTGTGTAATCGCATTCCAAACAATGTCCTTTAAAAACTCCCGGCGACACTCTTAGCGCCATCTCTTGTCACAACGTTTATTCATCATCAGTTTAACAAGAAGCAGAACTGCTTCGAACCATATAATCCACTTATTTCAAAACACAAGCTAGGGTCAGCTACAAGCAGAAACGCATCCGACCAGTCACAGAGGTTCCTACAGCGATTACCGGAAACAATCAATTTAGCGTCCCTAAAATTTCGATCTATATTAGTCGAATTTTATAAAAACTAGTCAGCAGATTTCGACCAGGTTTGTGTTAAAATTCATACTTTTCATTTAGACAGCCGGTGATGTTAAGTTTTTGTGTAACTTCTCTATATTTACAATAGTTGCCCTCTACGAAAGGGATATTTCAGGATTTTGCGCGCCAAGGGAGAAAAGACGCGTCCTCACCTTCTTGAAGAGACTTGTTCCCCGACACTCTCCCAAGTCATGATAGTACGCGCTCCCTGTGGCACTCAGCCATGGAAGATGGAAGACTTGTTTCCCTACTCTCTCCCAAGTAAGTCGTCATAGTACGCGCTCTCCGTGACACTCGGCCATGGGATACTTGTTCCCCAACTCTCTCCCAAGTATGTCGCGATAGTCCGTGCTTCCCGTGGTACTCGGGGCATAGTAAGCGTTCCCTGTGGCACTCGGCCATGTAAGAAAAGTCACTATTTCACACACTCTCTCAAAAACCGAAAAGTAAACGGCGTTTTTGGCACTCGACTAATATTCTTTCTGCTTTATTATAATATAAAGTGCTATTTCCATTTCTTGGAGTGTAGCTTACCTATGCGACCAGCATAGCGTGTTTTATAATCCATTTTGTTGCGTGTATTAAAACCGCATTTCTACAAAAGCATCCCTGTCATGTTCTCTTCTTAAATTGAAGTTTTCTCTTACACACTCACACAGTGTGATGTTTTCCAGTGCAAATTGCTACGCAAGGTAAAATAAACTCGACGCCATTGCGCTACCAACAGAAGTTATTTGTGTATATTCTCAATTCACTTTAATTTGAGTCATTCTTATTTGCAAGAAGTTGAGGTACATTGTATATAGAAGCTAAGGAGAGACTTAGTAAGTGTATGTTGGAAGATAAACTGCTCAAAGATTGAGCGTTGCTCGTCAATTATTGGTGAATATATTGTACAAATTCTGGTTAAATCAACAGGGTTAACAAAACTTGATACCATCTCCAAGGAAAAATTGCATCAAAAATCTAGACCTCCCATGTTTTACGATTTCACCACGTCGCATCACCCCGCCCGTAGACATGTCCCTATATTATACGTGTGATAACCATTTATAATCAACGACATGTAGTCCCAGAAACTATTTTTTAGAAATGTCAGTTCGGTAACGCCGTAGTTCATGACGCGTCACTCGAACCGGTAGGCAAGTAGTACTAACAGAATGGGGATGTGTACGTACCCAAGGCGATAATTGACATGAATCTCGAAATGTCACAAGAAAACCACGCAATTAATATAAGTGATACATTATAGAAGATCAATTAAAATATAAATAATACGGCATATTATGATGGTAGATGTCCGCAAATATTAAAAGAAAGTAAAGTTAGTTATCCTTAAATAATATATTCATTTCTCATGCCATCTTATAAGCTCTAAATGAACCTTTTCTAAGAGAATTAAGAACCAGGAAGATCAAAATTACCAAATAATTATCGGCAAACAATCCCGGAAGCTAAGATAAACAACGGAAAGCAAAAGCAATATGGTCAATAAAGTTCACTGGCTACAAGATATAGATACAGAAATTAGAGTTTACTACACTCATGCAATGTAGTTATCTTACAGAATTAAGAAACCATTAGATCTCTTCAGTAAAATTTAAAACTTAATTAAAAACAGGCATGTTTCAGAAATAAGAATGGAGTTCGAGCTCCAGAAATCTACTCAACATTAAATATTTTATTCCAGTTGAGGCAAAACCATGTGTGACTCCTTCTTCCTTTCAGGAAGATTACGAAATAAACAGATATTGTCAAAGCAGATAATCAGAAACACTAGAACAAGGTGTGTTGGATTCTACCCGTGATTAACTCGAGAAGTTTTAATACACCAATTACCAATATATTATGACACTATTATTACGTGTGTTTTATTTTCAATTTCTGCACCTTGTATATGCCACACGCAGATCACATCCGGTTTCTAGCAAATTAGGTAACGAAAATTTAATGATCTTATTTTCCAGACTTTTGGAACTGGTATCCAGCCTATTCAGCTGCCAACTAGTGCTACCTCGTTTAGCAATGGACAGAATTCAGTAGCAACAGGCTGGGGCCTTACTAGCAATGATGGAGATCTTGCTAATGTTTTACAGGTAAAACTGCTAGTATATACTGTAATATTTTCAGTTGATTTTGTACACCTGTCGCTAGCATCGCTGTTTGATATATCTACGTCTGCTTTGCTGAAAACTATTTAGTTTTCCCCCGCGTTATTTGGAAGATTCAAGGTTGTGATCATTTGAGCCTCTAGTTTTCTGTGTCTCTTGATGTTCTTTTAACTGAACTTCTAATGATCTTTTCGTTTTTTATTTCTTCCACGATTTAAACAATCTGCTCCTCAAACTTTGACTTATTTACTCACAGTTATTACCACTATTTGCATGTTTGTCTCAATTCATGTTTTTAAACAAACTGATTGACCCAATCGAAATTCACTGCCATCTTTAATTTGCTTACCTAAACGCACGTTCGTCGTCATAAATATTATATCAACAACGGTGTATTCCGAGTAAAAAAGCTCTCAATGACGTCATACATGCTAACAAGTGTCAAAAATGCACAACAGGTCAAAATGGTTGACGTGTTCCAGCGATTTTTTTTTTAAAATTAATACCCTAATTTTTATGAAATGTGTGTAATGCTGTATGGGCGTGACAATAATAAAAATAATCTCTCTTTTAGGTCGTGACAGTTCCATTAATTATTACTACCACCTGTCAAACTAGATATTACGGAACTGCCATAAGCAACAGGATGATATGCGCAGGAGCGGCCGGAAAAGATTCTTGCACTGTAAGTATGAAAGCTTCTTATCATTATTCACATATTAGTAATAACTCCTTTAAAATATTAAAATTTTTATCAATGTGGTCCTCGTGTAATAACTTGACAGATGACAGGTACCAAATCCAGAGTGACAGATGACATTTGACATATTCTCACACGTTGACAGTTTCACAGATGATAGATATTATGCATTAAAAGGACGTAGCCCATATGAATGAGAAATGACAAATCAAATGATTATAAATAATGGCTGCAGTACGTTAAAAAGAACATTATTCTTAGGATTATTGTTTGTGAAGTTAATAGCTTTTGTCAGTTGTCAATTTCCGTTATGTGCAAGTGCATAAACATTTACTAACCTTGCCCACGTGAATGAAACATCCAGTGTATCAGATGATATATGCTATATGCGCACACATTGACATATGACAGATGCATTGACCTTAAAATGACGCATCCGTATGAAAATATGAAATCTTTGGTACAGTACAATACAAGGTTAAGGAACTTTCTTTTTAGGATTTTTTTAATTAAAGTTGGTGGCCTGTCAGTTTGACGTGCCGTAAATGACATCTCAAACATAATAAAAAAAACATTATGAACCTTGCTCACGCAGATGAAAAATGACAGATGACAGATACCATATACAGAGTAACAAACAGATGACACTGACAGATTATTTAATTTCAAATCATCGATTTAGCACAATACAATGTTAACAAGATCAGATGGCCTATTCCTAGGATTTATGTTTGTGAAGTTGGTACTGACATAATGTGATACATCGAATGTCAAATAGAAAATGCAAAATTCAACCTTAAAGTCCCTTATATTGTTATGCACAAATATTTATTCTTTCTAACACGAATGAAAACTGACATTTAAACTGAAAATAAATTTACAAAAGGAAGTAATTTCATGAAAAAAAAACATCGAAAACAATCCCCCTCATAAGCTATTATTAACTTTGTCTACGGAGATGAAACTGACAGATGACAGATGACATTTGATATAAAAATATCTTAACTTTTGGACATACAAATGTCAAACTTTAAACGCTACGATTGACAGATGACAGATGCCTCGCCCTAAAAAATGTCAATTATTTCAATACAATAATAATAAGTGACGTCGTGTTTGTGCTTCTTCCAGGATTCACATCTTGAAATCAACAAATTTTGACCTAAACTACTTTAATACATTTTTAGGGTGATTCCGGTGGACCGCTCGTCTCTAATGGACTTCAAATTGGTATAGTGTCCTGGGGCGATATCTGTGGACAAGCTTCAACTCCAGGAGTTTACTCTAAAGTTACCGAGTTTTTAACGTATATTAATGGAATTATCGGAAGAAGGGCAACAAAAACATAAATAGACATTTTTTTTGAAATACGAACAGTATTATTTCATATTGGACTGATATTTGTATTTGTTATATGTAGGTATGGGATATATGAATTGTTAATATATTTTGTTCTCTATTTTAAATATTTTATTACAGTGGATTTATTTGTGATAAAAATGTGAAAAAGATATTTAAATAAAAGTGTGGAAAATGGATTTTTAGAGATATGAATATGAATAGGAATAATAAAATGTTAACATAAATCTCCTCATTTTCAAAATTTTATTTTTAATAGAATCGATTTTTCACTTTCTGTTGCGTGATTATGAATAGTTTTTTTTATCAGAAATCCCAATTTTTGTCATTTTGTGAAATTTAACTTTAGAGGCTCATCTGTGAACCATCGATATGCTCAAATTTATCTTGAACAATTTCAAATTCTATTTAATCAATTTTCAGATTCTTATATATTTGCGCAAAAATATTTTTTACAAAAATTGATTTTTTACAATTTTATATATAGCAAAAATTTTTCTATGGTCGAATTCAACTCAGAAAAATCGATTTTTTGGAAAGATTAAATCTTTCACCTTTTATCTGTGTTTATCTTTCAAAATTTGTTAAAGAATAATTGGGTTTTCAGAACTTCATCTGTGCAAAGTGGATTATGCTCAGTTTTTTTCTGTGTGTTTGCAGTTTTTACAGTCTTTACCGAAGACCAAAGATTCCTACATCTTTTCTGTGAAAAAATTATTTTTTTCATCCTATTGTGCTAAAGAATTAATTTTTTATACTTGTATTTATATTTATACATTTAAATGTTCTATTTGCGAAAAAAACACTTTTGCTCAGTATTATCACAAAAAATCGTTTTTTTTCTTTAAAAAATTGTTTGTTTTTAACTGTGACAAATCTTTTTTTTTGTGAGAAAACAATTTATCACGGTTTTATCTCAGAAAAAAAAAATATTTTACAGTTCCATGTGTGAAAAATTGATTATGCTCAGTATTATCACAATAAACACCTCACATTTATTTGTAAAAAATTGATAATGTTGATTTTGGCTTTTCTCTGTGAGGAAACTGTTTATCACGGTTTCATCTAAAAGGAATTGAAAAATTTCAGTTCTATATGTGAAAAATCGATTATACTCAGTATTATCACAGAAAAACCGACTTTTTCACGGTCGCCTGTCAAAATGAATGTGCGCTTGTCCGTAAAATGTCCATGATTTTGACTTTTCTCTGAGAGAAAACTATTTATCACGGTTTTATCTTAGAAAATTTTACAGTTTAGTGTTCTACATGGTGAAAAATCGAATGTGCTCAGGAATTACACGGAAAAATCGACTTTTTCACATTCATCTGTAAAAAACTTATCACGTTCTTATCTGTGAAAAATCCATAAATTTGGCTTTTTTCTCTGTGAAGGAGCGATTTATCACGGTGCTATCTCTAGACAATTTAGAGTTCTGCATGTGAAAAATCGATTGTGCTCAGTAGTATCACAGAAAAATTGCATTTCAAATTCATCTGTAGAAAATTGATTACGTTCTTATCTGTGAAAAATTCATAACTCTAACTTTTCTCTGTGAAGAAGCGATTTATCATTGAAAAATCGACTTTTTCACAATCATCTTCATCTGCAAAAGGATGAGTATGTTCTTCTGTGTGAAAAATCTATAATTTCGACTTTTTTCTATGTATAAAATCACAGATGTATCTCAGAAAAATCACATTTTACAATTCTACATCTGAAAAATCGATTATGCCCAGTATTATCACAGAAAAATCGACTTTTTCACATTCATTTGGTTCTTCTCTGTGAAGAAGCGATTTATCACGGTTCTATCTCAGAAAATTTGACAATTTTGAGTTCTACATGCGAAAAGTCGATTATGATCAGTATTATCACAGAAATATCGACTTTTTCACATATATCTGTAAAAAATTGATCACGTTCTTATCTGTGAAAAATCCATAACTTTAGCTTTTCTCGGTGAAGAAGCGATTTATGACTGTTCTATCTCAGAAAATTTGACAATATAGAGTTTTAAATGCGTGAAATCGATTATACTCAGTATTGTCACAGAAATATCGACTTTTTAACATTCATCTGTAAAAAACTTACCACGTTCTTATCTGTGAAAAATCCATAACTTTAGCTTTTCTCTGTGAAGAAGTGATTTATCACGGTTCTATCTCAGAAAATTTGACAATTTAGAGTTCTACTTGCGCAAAATCGATTATGCTCAGTATTATCACAGAAAAACCGAATTTCTCACATTCGCTTATCAAAACGATTATGCGCTTATCTGTGAAAATTCCATAATTTTCACTTTTTTCTGAGAGGAAACTATCACAGTTCTATCTCAGAAAAATTTACAAATTAGAGTTCTACTTGCGAAAAATCGATTATGCTCAGTATTATCCCAGAAAAATCGGCTTTTTCACATTCATCTGTAAAAAATTGATCAAGTTCTTATCCGTGAAAAATCCGTAACTTTGGCTTTTCTATGTGAAGAAGCGATTTATCACGGTTCTATCTTAGAAAAATTTTAGATTTATAGTGCTACCTGTGAAAAATCGATTATGCTCAGTATTATAACAAGAAAATCGATTTTTTCACATTCATCTTCATCTGCAAAAGGATGATTATGTTCTTATCTGTGAAATATCTATAATATGGGTTTTCTCAGTGAAAAAATGATTTATCACAGTTATATCTCAGAAAAATCATATTCGAAAATGATAGTTTTCAGAGAGGTATTATGAAAAAAAATTATCACGTTCTTATCTGTGAAAAATCCATAACTTTGGCTTTTCTCTATAAAGAAGCGATTTATCACCGTTCTATCTGAGAAAAATTTACAATTCAAAGTTCTACATGTGAAAAATCGATTGTGCTCAGTATTATCACAGAAAAATCGACTTTTTCACATTCATCTGTAAAAAATTGATCAGGTTCTTATTTGTGAAAAAATCATAACTTGCTTTTCTCAGTAAAGAAGAGATTTATCACGGTTCTCTCTCAGAAAATTTGATAATGTGTGTAATCGTAATGTTAATCGATTGTGCTCAGCCTAATCACAGAAAAATCGTCTTTTTCACATTCATCTGTAAAAAATTGATCATGTTCTTATCTGTGAAAAATCCATAACTTATCATAGTTCTATCTCAGAACATTTGACAATTTAGAGTTCAACATGCGAAAAATCGATTATGCTCAGTATTATCTAATCAAATAAAAATAGTCTCTTTCATGTTCGTCTGTAAACAAAATGCTTATGTTTTTTTTTGTGAAATATTTATAATTTTGACTTTCCACACACATAGTTCCACAGTTTCATCTTAGAAAAATTTACATTTTACAGTTCTACATGTGAAAAATCGGCGTTTTTGCACTCATCTGTAAAAAATAGGTTAAGCTGATTTTAAATTTTCTCTGAGGGGAAACGATTTATCATGGATTTATCTCAGAAAAATTTACATATTAGAGTTTTGTATATGAAAAATTGATTATGCGCAGTACTATGACGGAAAAATTGACTTTAGCACATTTGTCCGTAAAAAATTGATTATGCTCTTTCCTATCTATCCTATCCTATCTTTATCTATCCATGATCATAATAAATTATTTTGTTCTCACTTTCCTATGTGAGAAATCAGTTTTTCACAGTTTTATGTGGAAAATCGGTCAATCACTCAACTTTTGGGCTCCCATTTTTACAAAAACCTTACATAAATTTGTGTGTAATCGATTTACAAAATGTCATTCGTAAAAATCCATATTTTGTAGCGCAACCTGAGAAAAATTCAGTCATCTCAGAAAATTGGATAATTTTTTTTGTAATAAAAATAATATTTGAACTTATTTTTGAAATTATTAAAAATAAGTATACTTCTATGCTTTCGCAATACCGGTAAACACTTTATATTTACATGACTTCCAACAAGTATACTTAATTAACGATAAAAATTATTTCCAATTTCCAGTGGCGTAGAGGACATATGAAGCTCAAAGTTCTGTAAATAACATTTTAAACATGGCGTTATTCAGCATTTGGTCTAAAAGAACGAATGCCGCTGAAAAAGAGGGAAAAATACTGGACCGAAATCACAAAAACTGAAACTCCTCGTAAAGGGCATTTTAAAAAATACATAGGCCATTCAAAAAGTATGTTTTGCTAAATATTTCATTTAATTTCTTTGTTTACGAAAGCTAATAATTTCTTCGTCTAATTTTGTATACTGCATTTTATAATGTGCGAACAAACTGGATGATCGGTCTCCGAATGAAAAATCTCTGAAAAACACGCAATATACCAATTATTAGAGATGTTTTAATAAATCTAAATTTCCTTTTAATTTATGTTTCCTGTATTGACATTATTTCGCATTAAATATATAATAATTACAGTTTTCGCGAACAATTACCTTCTTTCATTGCTCCGCACGTCCGAGGATACAATGATTATGTGCGAACATTATGCGGCTTCGTGTCGCGCATAATCTTTTTTTTCTGGACCATTATTTAGGTATTTTAATCGTGTACGGTAATATTTCGGTGAGAGTGCAATGCATGTGAACTGGCTCGATTTTTTTAGTCATGAGAACATGGGTGTTTCCTAAAGTAGGAAAATTTGGTTTAATTTGGATGTGTTTGATTAACGGTACGTATCGTACCCAATTATATTCATTAAATATATAGAGTGTGGGTTAAGTACCATCCACTTCAGCCAGCAATTGCCTCTAATATTTAAGGTTCCTATCAATTTGTGCTTGGAAACGCTTAATTATCGAGAAAAAGATGTTAAATGCTTTATTAAAATTCAACTTTAATTTGAGCTAAAAAAACTCTAGCGCCGTCACATTAGATACTTGATTTGTTTATATTTGTATATTTACGAGCATTTTTAAGCCATTTATTTTCAATTTCGCTTCAGAACTACCCCTATGGGGTAACTTATAATGCCTACTAGAATATCGAATCTACAACAGTCAGTGCTATAAGGGTTTTAAATACTAAAGTATTTTTGTTTCATTGTTCTCTCAGCTAATCAAGCTCACAAATAACTATCCCGCAGGAACTTTGATAATCATTTCATTGCGATTAATTGGAATTTTATATTTATTAAGGTATTCTTTAGTTAGAGCTACAATTGTTTATTTACAAGCATTGATCAGTCTTTTAGTATTTGTAAGTATTCGTATATTTTGATAGTGTGTGAGGTTGATTCCTAGCAGTGACAGAAATTGGTTATGCTGTACCAGTCTAGCACCGTCATAGTTAGATACTTGATTTGTTTATATTTGTATATTTTATGAGTATTTTCAAGTTAAAATAACGAATATTGAAATATTATTGTAAGGCTTAAGGATTTTCGAACTAGATTAAACCACCACTGGATAGAACTGCTGTCGCGATCGGCTTTTGTTTGTCAGATTTTTGATATGCCTTCCCTGGCGAGCGGAAGCTGATGTTTGAATATTTAGGACCCTGCGAGCGGTATCAAGGCCGAAATAGGAACAAGGCAACAAGAGTAACTATTGTGGGTAAGCCTTACGTTTTTAAAGATAGCGTAATACTGCGTTTTATGGTCGAAAAAAAGACGTTTAGTTACATTAAATAAATCTAATATATTAACAAATTACCCATACGCCTTGGTAGCCGTATCGACTTCATATAACATGTTCAATGGTACAGAAGTCTGGGTTATATACAAATGTACAGAAATAGTGACAATTAGAATAGCAACACTAATATGAAACATCAATAATTAGAACTTACATTAGATATGTAATTCAATTCGATAATATATTATGAAATAGGGTGTCGGGCACACAATCAAAATATATGTAATTATAATGGTTTACATAGGAATAGATACGAAAGTTTCATGGTAGATTATAAAATACTGGATAGGGCACAAAACAATATGCATAGATTTGTATGCGACACTTCAGTCATACCATAGATTACTTATTATAGGGGAAAGTGCCCTATGATGGTACCCCTAAGGAAAAATTGATATTAAAACCTTATGGCATCTTATCCAACTTTCCCCGCGCGACCTCTCGTTACAAGTTCGTTGCAGGCTGTATCAGAATCGTCATCTTCCACTGCAAAAGGGTCTTTTTCGGTTTCTTCTTCTTCTTCTTCATATAAAACTGATTTAGATTTTGTTGTTCTTTTCAAATATGGCCTTTTCGTATTGACTCCTTTGTTTAAATTATTATTTTCGGACAAAATTTTTCTTTTCACTTGCTTGGCTTTCTTCTCCCTTTCTTTAGCTTCTTTTTCTTCCACTTGCTTCTTAACTTCCTGTATTTCTGGAGTATTATTTAGATGACCTGTTTTCGCTCGTTTTCTTGTTCTTTTCAAACTAGCGTTTATTGATATAGCGGACACCTGAAAATAAAATGTTGATGTGCAAAATTAAAAACGTTTAAATTTTTAGACTGATCGTGTCCTCCAATTTGGGCAAAGATCAATATCACCCATTATCTTAAAATAAAAAAAAAAATCAAAATCCTACCTGAAACGCAGCATCAACAGATTTCCTAAAAAAATCTCCTGAAGTATCAGAGTCCCACAAGCTTTCTTTAGGGTTATCATCCATGGAGCAGGATACTTCCGCGTTTATGGCATCTTCAGCACCTGATGAAGAAAGACAATCCTCTATTGTACCAAGAATTATTTCAGAAGCTGTAGCTTCTGTAGCCATACCTGTGATCTGTTCTATATTGGTAGTCAAGGATGGTGCAAATTCTCAGTCACTAAAAATGTGGAAGTCATAGGGAAAGATTCCAGATTTCTTTCTTGAGGTACGAAAGCTTTTAGCTGTGCTCGATTAAGCAGAGCAGCGACTTGAAAATGGGTGACTGTTTCTCAGACAGTTTTGAGTTTCCTGATTATAATATATTTCGAGTGGACCAAATATTCCCACATTTTGGGGTTGCAGTTTGTGGGTGCAATGAGCGGGAAAACAGAATAAAATAATTCCGTTTTTCTTGGCTATCTCCAAAACCGAAAACCCTTTATGACTAACATTGCCATCTAGCAAAAGAAGCACTTTGGATTCATTTGAAGGCTTAGCAAACACTATGATGTCATCCAGCCGTTTTCCTGACAAAAGGCAATCCTTCCTGTCGGGGCACCATTCATTAACTCTTCCTTCAATCGGTTTCGAGGAAAAATGAACGCGGGTGGAGTAAATGGACCCAAGGCATTCATACAGCACACCAACGTAAAATTTTGTCCCCTTTCTGCACTGCTAATGGTTCCTACTTGCTTGCGCCCTTTAGTTGCAAGTATTCTTGAGGACTATGTTTGCACTGTACTCAACCCTGTCTCGTCTACGTTGTAAATATTTTCGGGGCGAAATTTATGAGCTTCCATAACATTTTCTGGGGCCTTAAAATATGCTTTTGTAATGCTTTGCTGGCAATAGAAGTATTCTCTGGTGGTCTAAAAGATATTTGAGGATTTCTTGCAAGAAAACTCTTTAACCACTTGTAACCTGCTTTTTTTTCTTTGTGATTAAAATTATGTTTAAGTATATTCTTTTCCGCAATTTGGTAAACAAGAGTTCGCAGCTCATTTGCCGTAATTCCGAAGAATCTGCTCTCCAAATCTTTTAGTTTATCCACTAGAAGATGCTCCAAGTTAGCATTAAAAACTGGCTTCTTTCCCCCCAAGGATTCCTTTTTGCTCCCTTTTCCTTGTTTTACTCTTCGCCTTAAGATGGTACAAGAAACGTTAAAAGGTTTTGAGGCTAATCCCCAACCCATATTTTTGCATGAAACATTTCGTATTGCATTTTGCATGTCTTCTTCCCACCAGGCCTGCCTTGCGCTGCCGCCTATTTTTTTAGGTGCCATTATTCTGCCTACTATTAAAACATTCTTTAGCCGATGATGGCATACCATTCCATCATAGGTAAAACAAATGTATGCCATCATAAGCAAAAATACATTTAACCAAATAAATTTTAATTGTAAATTTTGTTGGAAAAAATCCGCTAACGCCATACGGTAATTCTTTTACTAAATATGTGCGAAATTTCGGATTAAAATTTAAACAAAAACACCTACAGTAATCCAAGCTACACTCGTTAGAAAACAATAGAAAATTACGTCAAAACTTACCCAAACACCTAAGATGTTGCACGTTGCACCACTCGCAAAAATGCGTCTAGTCTCCCCAAATTTTGCCATCACACTAAACAAGACGTACCGATTCGCGTCCTCTATACGTCAAGTTGTCTCATATGCGGGTGGGGGAAATAGTGCTAATATGTCATCATAGGCAATATGCCATCATAGGGCACTTTCCCCTACTGTGCACAAAATTATTAGCTATATATCTGATAAATCAATAACGTATTTATAAAGCATCACTATGTATATATTTCGGTAAATTACTCTGGAAAGTGAAATAAGTTGTGGCGTCCCTGTATATTTATATATGTGTATTTATTTCCCTAGACAATGAAATTGTATAATATCTACTACAGACTACAGCATTCCTGTATATACTTATTTATATTTATATATCTAGCTTTATCGATTATAAGTCACTGAAATAACATGTATTACTTGATAAGGGTACACAGCCAACTTAAATATCTATATATTGATATATTTATATATTTACTACAATTCCTGAAATACTAAGGAATATTTAATTATTCCCTGAATCAATATTTATAGATAACAGTTCTATAAAATGTTCCGAAATACGCTGGTTGTTTCTGTCTATAAATGTATACACTGGATAACTTACTCATGTCTTCAGTTCGCACTGTTTATCTAACACTGTTCCTACCCCTGATTTAATAGATCGCGGTTTATTTTAGCGTTTTAATCGTATCACCCTGATTTGGTAGATTTAGGAAGAAACGTTTACCCTTTTATGCTTTTGTTGCAAGCGTCTCTTCTTAGACGACTGAATTTAAGACATTTAATTGGATTAATATCACTTTTCACTTCTATTACTTTAAAACTCGATATTTACTTTACTTAATTGAGTTACTGTTCACTTGAGAATGCAAAAAGAATAGATACTTATGCTTTTAGCTTGATTTAGAATATTATTAACTAGGATTTTACTTTATTCTTTAAACCAGCAGAATTTAGCTGCATTTTGGAATAAGAACTTGGAATTTTATCGGAGAGAGGCTGGTGTAGAACTTGTTAGAGAGTGTGTATTTTGGGCTATGCAGACGAATTTATACGCTCGGTCCCTCCACGCCTAGGGGGGCGTCGCGTCGGCCCGACTCTGGAATTATCCGGAATCATAGTTAAAGCGCGTGCCTAGATCGAGCTCACGAGATGGAATATTCGTTCTCTTTGGCTCGAGATTCTGTTGCTAAACGGATGTCATAACCTGAACTTTGGATGCGTGCCTTTGTAGGACGTAGGGGAACGTCGTGCGAAGAGTTCATCCGGTCAAAGAACTTATTGATTTCTGCGATTCGATTCATTTAATGCGTGAATTTAATTTTTTAAATATTTAGAATAAACGAAAATTCGTTTCGTTACACTGCCACCGATTTCGCTATAGCTACCAGTGGCTTTGGGTTCGATTCACGAGCGGATTTTTTTATTAATTTTTATTAAATTTAATTATATGGTGCCAAAATGGCATAATGTTAAGAAAGCTCTAATATTCAAAACCCTTATAGCAGTGACGTACATGGTAGACACCAAAAAGGCGATAATATTTACGGTCCTTATAGCAGTGACGAAAGAGCTGAAAGTAGCAAGGATTATGGTGAAAGCCCAAAAAATATCTACTCAACTTATCTTCAATAATTTTTATTTTCGATTTCAGTATCGATGTGCTTTGTTACTAGGCGGCCGTCCAACTCAAGCCTTCCCAACTTAAACTCGAAAATAGTTGGAGGAATGCAAGTCGACATAAAAAATTATCCTTATCAAGTTTCGATGCAGTACGGGGGACGTCATATTTGCGGGGCGTCCATAATAAGTACCAAGTTCGTCGTCACCGCTGCCCACTGTACTTACAAGTAAGAATATTATCAACTCAGGTAACTTAGCAAATTAGTTCTCTGACTTGACTCTTAGTTCACTCGCTTAAAAATACCTTTAACAGCCGCCTCTTTGTTTAAAATATTTTTTGTCAATTTTATAACAAAAAATTGAGACATGACAGAATTTTCAATTATTTCTTTGTGGATTGCTCCTATGCAATTTGATGACTAGTCTTAAGACAGTATTTCAATCAAATTTTTGATGATACTAGAAATTCATGAAATCGGAGCTTATCTAATGTTCGTCGATTGATAATATCTAAAGCTTTAATCAAGTCACTGAACACCGTTAGAATTCTTTTTTATTTAATTGAAAATATGAGGACTAATTTCATTATCATGTTACGATATTAGCTCTTATTTTAATTTATTTTTTATATCCATCCATTATGGTAATAAATACATTCGGTGGAAGTCATTTAGGGTTGTATAATAGAATTGCTTTTTTTTTAAATACTAGGATGTCAGCTACAAGAATAACTTTTCGAGCTGGATCCACGACTCAAACGCAGGGCGGCCAGGTCGTAAAAGCGAAAACCCTTCATTCTCATCCGAAATTCAATTATAATACCATCGACTATGACGTAGCGGTTTTGGAAGTTACCCCCAAATTTACCTACAACGTTGGACTGAAAAATATCGCGATTGGAACCAGTGAACCTAGAGAAGGTATGTATGTCTGATTTGGCCAAAATAGTTCGGGTAAATATTTTGAATATTAATTTACTGTCATTGTTTTCATATGAATTTCGACCATAAATGCAATAAGGTTGGATTGAGTTAGTATGGGCTATGGGATTTTACCTCATTTTTCAATCGTCATATCGTGTCTCTTTGAACCTCACTTTTTATCCGTTTTTCTTTACTTCTCAACATGAAAACTTCAAAGGAAAATGCAATTTAAAAATGAATGTTGATAAAGTTCAAATAGTGGACGTTCAATTAATTTATTTATCACCTATTCTGTAGTGTTTAAAACATTTAAAAATTTTTAGGTACGTCAGTGAGTGCAAGTGGATGGGGTGTATTAACCGAAACGAGCAACAGGATACCAAACAAGCTACGAGCTGTAGAGGTGAGGTCAATGTAGTTTCTATTAACTTTGAATCATCATCACACTGATTTTATCATAAACTAGTGATTATTTTTAGATGCCAGTCGTCAGTAGGGCAAATTGCAAAAGAGCATATTC
The DNA here is from genome assembly GCA_016904865.1 of Pissodes strobi. Lineage (NCBI taxonomy): Eukaryota > Metazoa > Arthropoda > Insecta > Coleoptera > Curculionidae > Pissodes > Pissodes strobi. Next base: position 21,194 of record MU186104.1, on the reverse strand, counting down.
TGGACGAGGTGTCATTACGGCTAGAATGATTTGTGCGGGTAAGAACGCTAACGTTAAAATTCTCTAATATATTTAAACAACGTGTGCAACATTTGAGCTAGACGCAAAAACATTAAAATTGAAATGTATACTCTTCTTGAGTACGCATTCAAAAAATCCAGAAAAATACGGAGTGTATTTTAAATTAAAATGAACATTCTAAAGGGTTTTACTATAGATTTCATGAGTCTTAAAATATTTCCGGTTAATTTAGATATTTTCTGGCTACAGTGCAAATAATCGATTTTAGTCAGTTAAGTACTAGAATATGCAGTGCCATAAAATTGAAGAAATTAAGAATTTCTCCAAATTCTCAAACAAGTTTTCAAAGCCTACGTTCAATTTGATATTTATTTTATGAATTTC
>MU186104.1:0-20779 GCA_016904865.1 Pissodes strobi | reverse complement strand
TAGAATGAAAACAGCCGCTTTTGGTGAATAACTGCAATATGCACAGCGCCATAAAATCCAAGATTCCGGAAAAAATTTAAATTAATCAAAACTCCTATATCAAATTTCGACATCTACGTAAAATTTACTATGGATCTCATGAGTTTTAAAGTGTTTCCGCTTAATTTAGATATTTTCTGGCTACAGTGAAAATAATCGATTTTAGTCAATTATCAGCCATAAAATTGAAAATATTGAAGAAATTAAGAATTTTTCCAAATTCTCGTATAAGTTTTCGAAATCTACGTACAATTTACTATTTATCTTATGAATTTCACAATTTTTTCACATAATTTACTATTCTTCATGGTAGAATGAACAGTCGCTTTTGGTGTAGTTATGCACAGCGCCATAAAATCCAAGATTCCGGAAAAATTTAAAATTTATCAAATCTCCTAAATCAAACTTTGAAATCTACGTAAAATTTACTATAGATTTCATGAGTTTTAAAATATTTGCGATGAATCTAGATATTTTCCGGCTACAGTGAAAATAACCGCTTATTATGCCCTAAGCGTTAATTCTAAGCAAAACTCTCTAGAGATGAACAAAAAATGAGAAGTTTGACATCTATTTAATAGAGTTAATTATTTGGGCGAATGGAACCCACGCAGAACTGTGTGGAAAACCCGACCTCTAATAATTTACTTTAAAAGCCCGATACTGGATTCAGGGCTTCTATACTGTCAATTAAAAGAAGATATCCAATTTGAAGCTTCGTACGAATGGAACAAATTAAACAAATAGTGGTTATGTGAAAATATCGAAAGGTGCGATAATTTAGGTTTAAAGTCAGATAACGTGGATTCAGGGTTTAAGTTTTTTACTTAACCGAGCTAAAGTTTATAGCGAATGGGATCTATAGAGGACTATAGGAGGAGGTTTGTGCATTGGTGGCAAGTGGCAACATTGTAGTACGTTTGTTTACATTCGGTTGTGTGTTTTGTTTAATTTTCTGTAGTTAGTGAAAAATAAAAGTGGAAAATTCTGTTAAATTGGTCATTAATCCCAATTGATGACTTGAGAATACGCGCAGCCTGACTGCTGTTCAATAACTTTTGTTAAAGAAAGATTTGGTTGTGTTATGGTGTTAGCTGGCCGACGCGACGTTGTCGGATTGTGCTGCAGAGTTCTCCTGGAAGATATGTCGGATGAGTATTGCGGTATCTGTCGTAAAATAGTACGAGACGACGATGAAGCCCTTTGTTGCGATAAATAATGTGAGAAATGGTTGCATAGAGGGTGCTGCATTTAAAAAGTTGGAAAGATCAAAAGAACAATGGAATTGTGATATGTGCAAGAAGAAACTTGTAAATAATAATAAAGTAGAGGCAAGAAAAGATGGCAATTACACTATTGGGGATGCCATGATGAAGCTTTTGGAGATGGAGAACAAGTATAATAAGCTCTTTCAGAAGTATGAAGAACAAGTAAATATTAATAATGAGCTGAAAAAGGAGCTGCAAGAAATAAAGCAGGTATTAAATGATAAGGAGCAAAAAACATTAAACAATAATATAATAATACAAGGTATCACAGGCAAAGAAAATGAAAACATACAAGGAATAGTAGAAAAGATTGCAAAGTCTCTAAAGGTCGGTAGCAGGGTGCAATCGGCCTACAGATTGGGAGTTAGGAAAACTAATACTAGTCCGCCAATACGGGTAATATTTGAAAATCAGGAAGACAAGAAAAAATGGATGATAGCTAAGAAGAATGTGAATTTTACTACCGAAATAATGGGACCAAACAATACACCGGAACCCATATATATTAATCATGACCTAACAAAGCAAAATTTTCAACTTTTCAGAGAGGCCAAACAATTTAAAAAGGAGAATTATTTTAAATATTTATGGGTAAGCAATGGTAAGATATTGTTACGGAAAACAGATGTGAGCAAGACAACTCTAGTACAAAGCAGTCAAGACCTAAAAAACTGAATAATGAAGATAAGAAATGTGTTACTATTGAATATCTAAATATACAAAGCGTGCGCAATAAAATAGATGAAATCCAAGGCAGTTTTATAAGTGATATCTTAGTACTTGTGGAAACATGGCTCTACGAATCTGAAACGCCATTCTATAACATTGAGGGTTCTTCTGCGGTCCATTCTTGCAGAGACACAAGAGGAAGAGGAGCTGCAATATATATAAAAAAATCTATCAAGTACAGCAAAGTAGACTGCAGTGACTCTAATAAGGGTTTTAACTGGGTTTGTATCTCTTTTGGAAAAAATAATTTAAAATTTAGTGCTAAAATTTAGTGCTAACATATTTTTGAGTGATTTAGAGGCAATATTAAATAGATATAAAACAAATCATATTATTATTGGTGATGTAAATGTTAATTTACTTAATGATTGCTCCTGGTTAACCAAGGAATATAAAGAGATAGTAACATTAAATAGATTTTTGATCGTAAATAATTTAGATGCAATTGATGCTACTAGAGTAACGGAATCTACAAACACAATAATAGATCATGTATTATGTAACGGGTCCATGAAGTCTAGATGTAGGATAACAATTGAGGATAATCCCCTCTCTGACCACAAAAAGATAGTATTAAAGGTGCAAGAAAGACTAGTATTTTGTAAACAAAAGATGTACATTCACAAGCAATATCTCAATACTGATAGATTTGAACAACACTTTACACAGCAGACTAATAATTTAGAAGTAAGTACGTTTCATCAATTAATAGAAGTAATCAATAAGGCAAAATAGGGTTCACAAACAACTAAACTTATTAAATATCATGTGATAATAGTATTTACTTAGAACCAACTAATGAATTAGAAATTTGTGATATTATAATGAATCTTAAGAGGGGAGCTGCTCCTGGCAGGGACGGTGTTACTGTTCAAAATCTAATTAATTTAAAAGAGAGTGTGGTATCAATTTTAACAGTGTTAGTAAATACTACAATTAGGACAGGTCAAGGGACAGGTATGTTTCCCGAGGAATTAAAAATAGTAAAGATTTGCCCAATATTTAAGTCTGGATTGAGAACATCGAAGAATCATAATTATAGACCCATTTCCCTTATTAGTGTTTTCTCCAAAATTATTGAAGTGGTTATGAAAAAAAGATTTTTGTCTTTTATGAGTAAGTATATTGAACCAGACCCTTATCAGTATGGTTTCACAAATAACAGTAGTACATTAGGTGCCACAGCGGATTTAACTAGTACAATATCAACTGGGCTGGACCAGGGTAATATTGTTTTGGCAGTCTTTATTGATCTAAGGAAAGCCTTCGATGTTGTCGATCATACACTACTTTTGAGTAAACTTAAAAATATGGGATTTAGGGGTGTAGCTTATAACCTTGTTGAGTCTTATCTGCGTAACCGTAAGCAATATATAACCTTAGGTGATTATAATAGTAGAATAAGAACAACTAACTGTGGCGTGCCTCAGGGCTCTGTATTGGGACCTTTGTTTATTTTGAGTTTGCGATTGGCAGATCTACAAGCAGGATATTATACTTTCGCTGATGACACAGTGCTTATTTATAGGGCTTAAAGTTCAGAAGATCTTGAACATAGAGCTAATGATGATTTAAAACAATAATATAACTGGCCTCTACAAAATAAATTAAAAATAAACATTGACAAAACAAAATATCAAAGCTAATATTCAAAATTTTAAATAACAAATCAAAGTGTAATAGTAGGATACAATATATTAATCAAATTCATGAACATAATTTAAGAAACAGTACTGATATTCATTTGGATAGTGCGAGAACCAACAAAGTATTGCGGAGCCCGATAAGCGCGGCCTCTATGGTGTATAATAGTTTACCCTTAGAAATAAAAAATTAAAGTCGGCCAAACATATTTGTGAAAAAACTAAAGATCTATATTGATACAATATGAAAGTGTTTAATTGTTTATTTGTTATTGATGTGTATAAATGGTAATAATTGTTGCTAATCATAATATGTACTTTTATAAGCAATACCTTCGGTACCAATGTTACTTGCAGGTCACCTTAATTTAGATATTTGTATTGATATTTAAATCAATTGTTAATGAAAGATTATCTGAATAAAGGACTTTTACAAACTTCAATACATGATAATCGGACAACCAAAAAAGTTATAGAGTGGAAATCCCCAATGACACTAGACCTTACGTCTAGGGCTTCAATTGTAAAATATTAAGTACAGAACGTGTGTTTGAAGTAAATTTTTTTCCGGATAGAAGAGGAGAAAACGTTGGACATCTATTTAATCGAAGTCAAATTTCGGACGAATGGAACTTATGTAAGCCGGCTTTAACAAACTATATCAGTGACGAGTGATAGTGTAGAAATTCCGAATGAGATTAAAGTCCAGAACATTTCATTAAAACCTAACTTTTCCCTCGAGAAAATAGGGAAAGTCGATGTTTAGTTAATTGAATTAAAGTTCCAAGAGTATGGGACCGTATAGTATAGTCCGAGACCGTTCTAAACACTTAATTAAAGCAAAACTCCCTCGAACGAATAATGACGTGAAGTTCGACATAATTATTTATTAATCGAGTTAAAGTTAAAGTTAAATGGGACCCATACGTTACTGTTTTACGAACTGATAAAAGTGTAGACCATCCGAAATAGACTCTAACACGCCCCAAGCTTCATATATGTGAGTCTGTGAGTTATTTATTGCGCTCAGAAATATTCATTAGGCAAAACTGTTTTTTCCCGGAAGAAAAACTAATGAATTTTCATATTTACTAAAATAAGGGTTTAGGGCGTATGGAATCTGTACAACCACATCGGAACACACATCTCCGATGGATAATTATTTAAATATACATAAATCTTAAAAAATGTTGGGGATTTGAGCTTACCTGCTTAAGTTTTCACGAAAAGAGTCGAAATCCGAAAAACAATTTATTGATATAGGATCACGACTCGGTTTAGCGACAATAAATATTATTGTATATTTGTTGTTTGTCAGCTATTATCAACTATATATAAACTTGCCAAATTTCAAGATTAGAAATTCAAAAGTTACTAAACTTTGAAATGCGCACATCTTAAAAAAATAACAGGTCTTCGACTGACGAAAGTAATTTATTTTCCACTGTCGTTAACTAAACTGGTCGAAAATGAAAGTGAGGAACCTACATTTTTTTTTAGAATATTTCTGCTTGGATTCTCAAAAATTGTCTAGCAGTTCAAAGCTTGTTCATTTGGCTTCCTTATGATACGGGAAACATGTTCATCCCGGTCCTAAAGTCCGAAAAATGTTGATATGGTGACTTGTGTATTCACTGCCAAGTCAAGCCAAACTTAAAGCTTTTGCTCATTCCTATATGATCACGCCTTCCAAAATCAGGTTTTCGTGCTTTTATTTTATTATCTGCTAAGTACTTGCGTAATCCAAAGTCTAAGTTTGGTTTGTTTTCCGACTTTAGATGACCTGTGATATGCAAATAAATATTTATAAGATTAGGACAAGTGTATTATTTGCAACTAGACTTGTTATAAAAATTTAGTTGAAGAATAAATTATTAAAATTTAAGCACAAGCAAGTTCAATAATACTGCTAAAGTTTAATAATACTGCTAATGTGGGAATACACACACACGCCACTCGTCGAGTGCCTTAGGATCTCTCTTTAGTGCCTGTGTCATTGCAATAAAAAAAAATTAAAGAAAACTCATCAACTTTACACAAGTTCCAATGAAGATCTATATACGCTGCAAAAAAAATTTGTTTTAAATTTAATTTGTCGAATTTTTTGAAAAATCATCTATAAAATAGTTGTAGGAAAAGCATAGTATTTTACTGAGTAATAGATATCATTACATGCCCGTTAACTAACATACTATTACATATGCCAATTTTATAAAATTTTACTATATAAGTCCTATTTTGCTAAAACGACTTATGCCAGTATGTAATATGTATTTATATAATTTTAAAACCAACAAAAAATTATTAATTTACAAAATAAATAATATGCAGTGTGCTAATGGGATTAGTTAAGAAAAACGAAGGATTCATAATCATGGGGGACTTCAACGCCAAGGTTGGACAAGGACGTGTCGAGAATACAGTGAGTGACTTTGGTCTAGTGGATAGCAATGAAAGGGGAGATATGCCACCAAGAAGACTATACACCTGGCAGTCCCCACAACGCACGAAAGAGCCCCTGGTAGGAAATCAAATAGACTTTATATTGATAAGCTAAAGATACAGGAATGGACTGCACGGAGTAAGAACCTACCCAGGGACCGACATAGGGTCAGATCACAACCTCGTAGTGGGTAAACGTAAAATAAAAAAGATAGAGCGAAGACCTAGTAAGAAAATCGATATCAACAACTTAAAGAAGCCTGAGGTATGAATGAGAATCAAAAAAAAGGTGAATGAGGCAATCGCCGGAACCATGTCCCGAAATCAAGGCCCATCTAGCGTGGACGACACCTGCAACAGCTTTAAGGACGCCATTGTGACTGTTACAAGCAACGAAATTGGTCCACCAAGCAACAAAAAGAAGAAATGGATGACAGAGGATATATTGACACTTATGGATAAGCGTAGGTCCTTCAACAACAAGGACGAGTTGGAGTACAGGAAGATCAACAAAGAAATTCGGAAAGAGATCCGTACAGCTAAGGAACAATAGTTACAAGAAAGGTGCACAGAGTTGGAAGAACTGGAAGAGAAACATGATCATTTTAACACACGTAAATTAGTGAAAGAAGTTACAGGTCGAACAAAGCCTTGTAATCTGAACAACATAGTCGAGGACAATAGAATCATCTCTGATCCCAAGGAACTCCTTCATCATTGCAAGAACTACACGCAACAACTATATGCGGAGAATACTATGTATAAGAGATTTCACACATGATTATGAAGGTGAACCCTCCCCAAAAATACTGAAATCAGAAGTCCTCAAGGCAATTAAACAAGGCAAGCGAGGAAAAACAGCAGGGCCAGACGACGTATATGTAGAGATAATAAAACTGCTAAATAATGAGAATATAGACTCACTAACATGAGACGAGCGAGATACCACAGGACTGGCTCCAGTCAATTTTTGTACCGATCCCCAAAACAGCAAATGCAAACCACTGTGATAAGTTAAGCACTCTTCAGCCTTACCGTATTACTCCGGAAATCCGGATACCAGCGCAAGGACGTTTTCATGTGCTTCATAGATTACCAGAAGGCGTTCGATTGTATCAAACATACTAACCTAATAAAGATGCTTCAATATAGGATGATAGATAAGAACGATTTACGATTTATAAAGAACCCATAAATAAATCAAACTGTATTGGCGAAGGTGGGACGTGATACTACACAGAAATTCCCGATAGAAAAGGGAGTAAGACAGGGTTGCTTCTTGTCCCTCCTACATTTTAATCTGTACTCTGAAGCAATTTTCGAAAGTGCCTTGAAAGATACAGGTGACTGCATCAAAATTAATGGTCAGGTTGTCAACAATCTACGTTACGCTGAAGGCAGAGTTATAATAGCAGATGGCCAGGAAGCATTACAACGCCTTATATACAGAATATCTTCCGAAGGAGAATGGCTCGGCCTAAAGATTAACACGGACAAAACAAGGGTAATGATGCTTAGCAGAACACCAAATGTGCTCCTGAACATCACAGTGAATAGTAAGAAAATCCAACAGGCCAGGAAATTTAGATATCTAGGATGCTGGATAACTGAGGACCTAGACCCAGACGTGGAGATACGTAGCAGAATCGAGCAAGCCAGAGTGGCACTCATGAACATGAGAACTCTTCTCAGCAACAATAGTCTTAGTTTGAAATCACGGTACCGCTTTGTGAAATGTTACATTTACTCTGTGTATGTAGTGGAGACGTGGACAATAAAGGCCAATGCCACGAACCGACTGGAAGCCTTTGAGACGTGCATTTTCAGAAGGATGCTGAAGATTCCATGGACGGATCGCGTGACGAACAATGAAGTCATAAATAGAGTGGAAAGAGGAAGATAATTGCTACAAATAGTGAAAAGAAGGAAAACTGCATACTAAGGGCATATATTCAGAAATTCCAAGTACCAATTCTTAATGCTAATCATGGAAGGAAAGATCGAGGGAAAGAGAGGCATCGGGAGAAAGAGATTTTCGTGGCTGAAGAACACAAGAGAATCGACAAACCTCGACGCCCATTCACTTTTCAGAGCTGCCCAAGATCGAAAATAATATGCCACATTCACTGAGTGGATAAGGCACTTCAAGAAGAAGTGTACTTTATTTAGAAAAAATATGTGCCTCACCTTTATAAGCACACAACTGAAGTGAAACTTCTGAAAGATATAAGGAATTAAGTTTTTATTTTTTTTGTAGATTTTTTTCTCAGCTTTTGCCCCCGGTTTCGACACTTTTTTAAATTTTTTGTCCTTTTTTCTCAACCTTTTTTCGCCGAAAACAGCGTTTCTGTAACTTTTTTTTTATTATTAATTTTTTCCCTTATTTTGTTTTATAATACTCTTATTAACTTTCCCAACAATTTTTTTTTTCTTTTTGTATTATTTTTTTCTCTTATTTGGTTTTATAATACTTTTATTAACTTTCCGAACAATCTTTGGGTTTTGCTTTTTTTATTATTTTTTTTTCTTACTTTCCGCACATTTTTTCACGTTTTTTAAGTTTTTTTAAGTATTTTTTTCAATTTCTCCCCATTTTTTCAAATATGTATGTTATTTTTTTATAACGCATTTTTCTTCCCATTTTTGCCATCCCCATCCTCGTAGCTGATCTCCTTCGCCTTTTTTTCACCGAAAACCGCGTTCCTCTAACTTTTTTTTATTATATTTTTTTCTTATTTCGTTTTGTTATACTTTTATCAACTTTCCGAACAATTTTGTACGTTCTTTTTTCAATTTTTTCAATCCCCCCTTAAATTAAAGCCCCGGTCCCCCCATATGTTCAAAGGTAGCCCCCATGAAGTGCACCTGCCATAAAAATTTCGACCCTGTAGCCCTTCCCGTTCTCCCGAAATTAATTATTTTAGTTTTTCCGTCTCCCCCTCTCTCCTGGTCGAACAGGGGGGGGGGTATACGGGGTCCAGTTTTCATCCAGGATCCGCTACATGTCCTGAAAATTTCAACCCTCTAGCTTTACTGGAATATGCTTAATTAAAGGGACGTTTCAGCGTTTCAGTTTGATAAGCAATTTTTCTGACTTTACCCTCGCCAAAGAAGTTTCACTTCAAAAATATATAATATATAGTAAGTAATTTACAATAAAAGTTGCGCGGGTGCTCCAAAATATATGAAAAAATACCGCTGTATGGTGAAGGGGGGCAAGTGCGTAAGCGGGCTAAGTCAGTTAGCACCTCCTCCAGAACAAGACCAGGAAACTAAGAAAAGCAGTATCTAATATGGCCGCCCCGTCCGGGTCCCAAACTAAATGCTGTAAAGGGTATATTTCGAGTTTTTAATATAAAATATGTTTAAAATTGTGAAATATGTGCATTTCCAGTGAACAATTTATACAAAGCAAGTAATTTATTGTGTTAATGGCAAGGACATTGCCCTGTGTTCGTGAAAATGGACTCTTAACCCCACTACGCTAGACAACGCTTCCTAATTATTCTACATTATACAATTAAAGTAAACATTAATTATTTCACGTCTTATATATTAAACAGGCTTTAAAAAGTATCTAAGTAACAATTTATTTTTGTTTTAGTTTATAGGTATACACTTCGAGATATATTTTAAACAAACTGCTGTATATTTATAAAGTAATAGCCATAGTCATTGTTGTTATTTTGGTAAATGACATGTAATTTTAATTAACTATTAAAAATAATTTAGGTATGTATTTTTTTGAAGTCAAAAAGTAGCAAAAGAACTTTATGAATTAATACGTTTTCCATTGTCAGTATTTTCTCCCTACTCGCGACGCCATCTTACATTTAGATACCAGACTTTCTAGCCTAGAGGGTATTGGCGAAGTGTGTAGGAAAATAATACCGTATTCGTAGCGACATTGTTTCTATTATCGAAAACTGTAAGCATAGTAATTGATTAGCATTTTGCCGCTGTGGGGAGCCTCCTCCCGAACTCCGCTCGACAATGTTATTTACAAATTTTTTCACTTCACGCGTTTGTGTAACACTTTTCGAAAAAAGAGGAATGTGGGAGGTTGGGTCAGGTGGTGAATCTGGCGTTTCTAGTACGTAAAGTGATTGGTTCGACGCGGTCCTTGCAAGTTCTTTTTTTATTGGATTAGTTAGTTTGGGTTAGTGTTTGTTGGTTGCACCCCACAGCGAGTGGAGGGCATTGTACGAAGTGAAAATGTAAAAATACAAATATAAACATTAAACATACGCATGTGCCGTTCGGCCGAAGTCGGGATCACGGCTCCTCACAATGGCGAGACGCTAGTGATTAACTGTTTCTGTTATTTTCGTATGTAACATTTGAAGTTGGTTCTTTAGCAATAGAAGTGAAGGTCAATAGCAGCTAAACAAGGTCAATTTTAGTCAAACAGGAAAGCATAAACTAGCACGTCGACACGATATCGAAACAAAACAGAGCAGAACAGCAAAACAAAACAAACACTCAATACCGGCAGAGCCAACGAAAGAACGGAAACACGACCGTCCCGTATGACTGCTGCTCGATACTGCCGAAAATTGAGCGGTTCACGGAATTTAGCGATCATTCAGTTTGAAAGATAACATTTTCTTGTTGTGTGCGTTGCATCGTTAAGAAAAGGTAAAACTTTATGAATGTGCATCAGTTTTTTCCTAGTATTTCACGCTAAACACGTAATCTCCACTACTAAACACTTACCCCTTCAGAAAAATGTGTTGGAGCAGGTGCGTGGTAAAGATTATGGGTAAGAGTGTAGTGTAAATATGTTCTATATTGTTGTGGAGGATTCATTCTTACCCTGGAATTGATTGCCTTTGGCTCCACAAATGATTAAATTTGGTTTGAATTGTTATAGAGCCTCTTCGGCCAAGAGTGTAGTGCTGTACAACACACTTACCCTTACCCACAACGGATTTTAACCATTTCATTGTGAAATTATCTGAGAATATCTAATAAAAGAACTACATATACTGCTGAAACATTGAAAAGGGTGTTAGAAGAAATTGATTTTGTTAACTCAATACTCTGCTCATAAAAAATACAATATCCCCAAATGACACTTAGTTATCATCGACGAGGCCATTGTGGTCAGAAGAGTTAAACAATGGGAAGAAGTGCAGCTCTGTCAGCTGAAGAAGAAATTTGCCTTGCAGATTGCTTAATTACATTGGAGAAATGGGGCTGGAGTTTAGCACTCTAAATAATATCAAAACGCCTTTTAAAAACGGACGACCTGGAGAGGATTGGTTTCTGGCTTTCTCCAAACGTCAGAAATTGCCTATTAAGAAATCCTAGTCAGTAAAGTTTGCAAGGAAAAGAAGCTTGGACCCATTTATTATTAATAGATAGCTCGACAGTGTACAATAAACATCAAATAACCTTCATCTTCATGACAAGCCCAGACAAGTGTGGAATCTAGATAAAACCAATTTTTCCCCCAGATCCCAGCAAAATCGAAATAGTGGGCAAGAGAGGCGCGCCTTCATCCAGAACGGATGCAGGTAGTGGCAGAGAAAATACTACAGTGCTAATTGCCGTTAGTGCTGACGGTTTTAAAGCCCCACCACTAATGCTGCTCAAAGCCAAAAATATATGTGGAATCACTGGAATGCTTCTCATAATGAATCAAATGAATGAAATAAAGAAGGAGGAAGATTCCAAAAAAGAAGTTCAGCTCATTAATAGGCAAAATATGGAAGGAAACAAGTTCAGAAATAATATTTAATGGTTTCAGGGCAGGGGGTATTGTTCTCTACAATCGCAATTTAGTCACTAAGGAACAATATAATCCAATTTCCTTCAAAAGGTGGGAGGGATATTTGCAGGCAAACAATCAACCTCCTGCTCCTTCGTCGCTAGAAAGTAATCAACCAGGTCCTTCGAATCTTAATCAAGAGCTACAAAGAAACTATTCATTTGAAGAGCTGCCTGTAGCGTTTGATTGCCTTTCACGAGAGCTCTTGATTGCCAAATTAAAAAATAGTAGTATTGCAATCTTATTCAGCTATTTGTCAAGCCGTCCTCAGGTGGTGAGGGTCGATGGCGTGGAGTTCTCGGAGAGGGAGGTGTTAGTTGGTGTGCCCCAGGTGTCAATCCTGGGGCCCCTCTTGTCTCTTACTTACATAAATGATCTACCTCAATCAGATCTCACTGGCCACTACACTCTACACCCTCTTTGCGGATGACACTACTGTGGCCTGCACCGACCTTGATTCGGAGCTGTGACGGCAACGCGTGAGAGCGCTGATTTAAAGCTAGCAACCTGTTCCTAAACGTGGCAAAAACCCAAAACAAGGATGATGTCACCTCCAAGTTTCTGGGCGTGAATCTAGATTCCAGACTGAGATGGAACTTTCACACATCTTCCTTGGTTTCCAAACTGAGCTCCAACACCATTCTGCTTCGTGGGCTGTTTGGCGGTGTTTCTCAATCTGTCCTGAAGCAGGCCTATTTTTCCCTTTTGCACTCCCATATCTCCTACGCAATCTTAATTTGGGGCCCTTGTGCCAGCGTATTGGATGTCTTCTGTGCCCAGAGGTGTGCGGTTAGGATTATTGCCAATTTATCTTACCGTGAGGACTATCGACATGCTTTTGTGTCTCTACGGATCTTGAATCCTCGAATGTGTACTGTACGTTAGAAATAACCTACATAACCTGGACAGACATGAGGATGTACACTCTTATGTCACCCGCACCCATGGGCACAGACGGCTTAGAAGCTGTCAGGATGGCCCAGGTTTTCTTGGGGGTGATGCTTTTTAATAAGCTACCCCCACACGTCTGGGTGATGCTTCCCATTGCTTTTAGAAGGATCATCAAAGGCTTTCTTCTCTAAGGGATTTTATAGTGTTAGTGAAATTTTTGATTGTAATATTGTTTTGTAAGTTATTTTACCTATATAATTATGCATCGCCTGAGCATTCTGTTATTTTATATTGTACAGGTTTGGTACAGGAGCAGAAGTCATAATGGCTGATGATTCAATAGCCTTACTGAGCATTAGAAATAAGATACGAGTACTAAAACCGAAGGAAAGGTCTGACACATTTTTCGATGGTAAAGCTGTAAACGATGAAGAAATTATTTTCGACGACAGCGATGATGATATTGAAGAAGAGATAAGAGAAGTTGAAGCTTGGGATAAGACTATGTGGGACAAATTAGATTCGGAAGATGATCTGCTAGACGTAAAATTTACAAAAAAAGTACCTACATTAGATCCCTATTCCTCTTCAGCGTTTTCTTGGAAGGATCCCGAAGAAGTTGCTTCTATTAACAATAGTGATATAGTTTTTCCTCTTCCAAAGCCATCACTGACTGGAAGACGAGCACTAATCAGATTTGATGTCGATTTTTCAGCTTCTAACATACAATAATCTATATTTTTGCTTAATATTGTCGCGATAGGTTTTATCGGCGACGTCACGCCTTGTTTAGCGTGCAGGAATATAGCTCAGATTCGGGATCGATCTACGTCAGGTGAGAAGAGATGATAAAGAAAGCATTTCAGTTAAAAACAATAACAACGTCTATTGGTCAAAGACTTAATGAGAAAACGTTAACAATGTCTATTGGTCAGAAACTTAATAAGATTATTTTATACCCGATTACTAAGGTGCGCATGCTCTCTCGATTGGGGCCTATTTTTGAATTGTTTATAGGTCTTTAGTCACTGTTTTATAAATATAGTTTTTCTTAAGAGTTTGTGTTGTGTTTTATTTAAGGTTGGTTTGATAGTCAACTATTGCACTGCACTTTTAACTACTTGACAGATTCTACTTAGCAAATTATCTTTCTCAGAACTTTGACAAATAATTTATCATTGATTCGACTTTTACTACTGCGGATATGAAAGCCCCAAACTTCGCGACCATATGATCGAGCCAAGCTTAAGTTAGAATGAGGAGAAAAGGATAGATTAGAACCTGAAAGCGTCCATGTGGACAGCCCAGTAGCGGGTTTAAGGTGAGAGACAAAAGTCTCCCGAACTGACAGTTCGCTAGCGTAGTTATATCATAAAATGTGCTGATCATTGCATGTTTAATTGCTTATAATTTGTCTTTAATGTTTACATAATACTTTGCAAGTTCAAGTTCAAACTTAGGACAGGGTGATATTTATTTAGTAGCTTATGCATTATAGTAGTTCACACATTCCCCCTCCCTCTAAACGTTGGTCCCCAACGTTAACACGACCCCTATTGCTTTAAATGGAAAGACCTCAATTCGAGAAAATCTGTCGCATATTGCAACACACATTATAGCTTGAATACAATATATTATGTTATGTTTCCTTTAGTTTAATGCACAATTTTTTTTGTAATGTCTAAGTGATTTTTTTATATACGTGGTGTTACACAGCTCACAGATAGGTGTTACATACTTGCCCCCTGATTATCTAAATCCATATCTGTGAAAAATACCAGTTGATTAAACACTTGCCCCAAAGTTGCGGGGAAGTGTGTAGTATGAAATTGTTTTTAAAAACATATAAATTTTCCGCTGCATATATGGTAAAACATATTGTCTGAACTCCAAAGAATTAGCAATAGGCAGTGGAGCGTATTCGTTATGCACCATGTAAACTCGAAACTATGTTTTTTTTTTACTAAACACTTACCCCACTTCACCTTACATACAAACATCAGGGCTATTGTAAGGTAGTGGAATTGTACAGTTGAACACGCCTTATAACTTGCTAAAAAAGAAGAGTGACAGTCGACGGGCGGCATGAGAGAAAGGCGGTTAATCATAAGAATTATAATTGATAATTATAATAAATGAAATAGTTAAATCACATTTTATGATTATTAACAAATACAACATGGCGCAGTCAGGTATATAAAATTGCTGGGGAAGTAAATCAAGAACCAAACTTAACAATGGGTGATAACAGAATTAACAGAGGCGTTCCTACGATGGTGATGACGGGCAATGTTAGTGAAAATTGGAAGCTCTGGAGATGCAGTTCTGTTGCTTCGGTCGCGCAAGCAACACGTTTACCAATCCGCTCTGCTAACAAAGTCAAAAAGTGAAGTGAGGTAAAATACGCTAACGACACCCAAAGCAGCATTATACTTTTCAGTGTAGTGTATGCGACTAAATATCGTGTGACGTTGGCTTATGCTGGCGTAAAAAATCGTTTCACGTTAGCGCAACAAGCGCAACACAGAGTGACGGCACGATCGTACCCAGAGTGCATGTATCTCGTCACTTTGTGAACAAACTACAACAGAAACCCACCACAACAAGACGAAGGACGCAGAAAATTCAGGCGGCAGGGAAGCCTGCACAGCGGTAATACCGCCGGAAGAGGCGATGACCGGAGCAGTGAGGAAAGAACGAGACAAATCACCAGCTACTAAAGTACTCACTAGTAAGTTGAAACACACTTCAAACACAATTACACAACACAAAAACAACATTAAAATGGAGTCGTCTCTAATCAAAAAACGTGAGGCGGAAAACCTTGAGCTCAGAAAAACTATTCACAAACTTAGATCAGATTCAGACAAAAGTCATAAACTAATTCAAGAGCAGAGTGCTCAAATTTCACAACTTTTCGCAAAATTGAACGAACTTTCTACGGAAATGAAAAATATGTCCACCCATTTAAATGTGCCGCAAAACACAAACACAGACACACTCACACAACAAGACAATACACAGAACATAGTGGCCCCTCCCGCAGTTGAAGCCAAGGAGGACGAAGAGATGGAAGTCTCTTCTGACTCCGAGAATCCTTCCAAAATGCCCAATTCAGAGGAATTCCCACCTCTGAAAAAATCCAAGAGGGACACGAACCCTCCCAACAACTTCCCAGCCACCGTCAAACCCATATTAGCTGCTTCGATGAAGAAGCACGCAGAGGCCAGTACTTCGGCCCAATCTCAATCTCAAAACAAAGCCCACCAACCCACCCCAAGCGCCCAATCAGCCCCTAAAAATCCTGATGTGGTGCCTATCATAATCAGATGTCCAGAGCACTGGAAAACAATATTCCAAGACCTGACAATTCTGAAACTTGGTTTCGGAAATATCAGAAAATCCAAACTTGGCATTTAAATTACCCCAAATACTCCAGGAGACCATAGAGGCATCACCAGATATTTACATGCAAAAAAGTATTCGTTCCATTCCTACTTCCTCCCGGAAGATAGGCTTCTTAACGTCATTATCAAAGGCCTTGACAATAAGATGAACATAGAGGATATCAAAAACGACCTAGAGGACAGGGGCTATTCCCCCAAGGAAATTTACTGGCTGAAAGTCGGTAGGAGACGTCAGTTTCTTACCAACTCAGTCAAAGTACTTCTTCCTCAGTCCGACATCAAAATTTTGGAAGACGACCGAATCAATTATATGCCAGTAAGTGTAGAGCTTCAGAGAGGAAGCACAAACAAAATACACACACAATGTCACAAGTGCCAGCAGTTTGGACACACCATTTCAAACTGCTACGCCAAACCTGTGTGCCATAGGTGCGCAGGTCCGCACTTTTACAAAGAGTGCACCAAAACAACAGATACCCCAGCAAAGTGTTGCAACTGCGGGGGGGAACACCCTGCAAACTATTCAATGTGCTCCAAAAATCCTAATTACAAGAAACCTCTGCCACAAATACGGCCTGTTAACACAAACATATCATTCGCACAAGTCACAAAACCACAACAACAACAACAACAACAAGCTCCAAAACCTACACAAACAACACCCACAAACAAAAACACAAACTCCCAAGCGAGTGCAATGCCGCAAGCAAACGGATTAATTGCTCTTCTAACTATGTCTGAACAAGACATAGTAGCAAAACTGAATAAAATTTCAGATATAATTAATAAAAACCCAACATTGAAATTATTTGCAAATTTCAATGGCTAATAAACCGAAACACCTATTTTTAGTCAGTTGGAACGCGAACTCTCTTTACCCCAAAAGGCACGAGTTTGCTGACTACCTGACTGAAAATAACATAGACATTGCACTCGTACAGGAAACATTCTTACGCCCACAAACAAGACTACACATCAAAAACTACACAATCTACAGAAATGACAGGGCATAGCGTATGGGGGGCGGCACTGCCATTTTTGTAAAAAACAACATCACACATGACGCAATACAACCACCACAGTCAGACATACTGGAGGTGACAAGCATCAAAGTCAGTCTAACTGACGGAGACATTGTCATTCATTCAGTATACAAACCACCACAACATAACTTACCACTAGACGAAACCACAAAACCACAAAACTACACACTGCCAGTTCTTGCAGCAGGAAACTTTAACTGCAAACATAGATCTTGGGGATGCAGGGCCACTAATACAGGTGGCACTGCATTACTAAGAGCTTCGCAAGAACTGCACTTCACAGTACATGCACCACTCGAACCCACACACTTCCATCACGAACGCTCAGATATTCTAGACATAGCACTTACCCAAAACATCGCACACAACGTTGTGATTGACAATTTGGAGGATCTATCCTCATCAGATCATTCTCCTATTGCCATCACAATAAACAACATACACGACCACAAACAAGCAAATATACAACAATTCATACACTGGAACATATTCAAAGAACACTTAACACAAAACATGCACAACTTACCATACATCGCCTCCAAAGTGGAACTAGACAACGAAGTTGCTAGATTCACTGAGGAGATACAAGCAGCCATAAACGCAGCCACTAAAACAGTATACACAAATCAAAACAATCCATACTCGCTTCCACAAAACATAAAAGACAACATAAGGCTCCGAAACAGGCTAAAACGACGAGCCAAACTAACAAACAACCGAAACTTAAACACACAAGCAAACAGACTCACCAATACAATCAAAACAGACATAAAAACTCACAAAAACAACTCATGGACAGAATACATCACTACAGTCAACCCACAAAACAACTCTCTATGGAAAATCGCCAAATCGATGCAAGGTCGCAACAAAGTGGCATATCCTAATATCCATGGACTGAGAGGAATGGTGTATTCCAGCGAAGAGAAGGCTGAGGCCTTCGCAGACTCTCTGGAATCGCAATTCACCTTAGGCGATGGGGCCCAGGATATAGATCACGAGGCAACCATAGAGAGAAACTACAGAGAAATACTAACTTACGAAAACGAACACCAAGACGACGAAACACGACCAACTAACACCGCAGAAATTGCGCAAATTATTGCGCAATTAAACCCGAAAAAAGCACCCGGCTACGACAACATACCAAACAGAGCACTAAAAAACTTACCAGAAACAGCCTTACTCAAATTCACTTACATCATAAACACAATACTATCACTAAAACACTTACCAAAATCTTGGAAAAAAGCAAAAATAATACTTATCCCTAAACCTCACAAAAATTTGATCTTTCCTCAAAACTGGCGATCTATCAGCTTGCTCTCATCACTGAGCAAGCTGACGGAGAAGGTTATGTTGGAGAGATTGAACTCACACATATCGCAAAACAATCTGATCCCAGATGAACAGTTTGGGTTCAGAAAACAACACAACACCGAGCTCCAACTTGCCAGACTTGTTGAGGAGGCGACTAGAGGACTACAAAGACGGGCATCGACCGGAGTTGTAGTCCTTGACGTCGAAAAAGCCTTTGACAAAGTGTGGCATGAAGGACTCATACACAAACTAGACAGACTACACAATCTACCACCACCACTAACTCAACTCATAGCCTCATTCCTCAAACACAGATCCTTCACTACACAAATAAACACAGCACTATCCACCACAAGGCGCATAGAGGCAGGAGTCCCTCAAGGCTCTCCTCTGTCGCCTACTCTATACTCATTATACACAACAGACATACCTAGACACCCAAACACTAAACTCTCGATATACGCAGATGACACATGCATATTCTCAATAAACAACAATCACACAAGACTCAAAAATCACGTACATCAACACTTAGACTCCATATACGAATGGGCAGAAACTTGGAATATTAAAATCAATGAAGATAAAACACAGGCCATGCTCATAACAACTAAACGTAATAAACCTATTCCAAATTTAAATCTCAAAAACTCAGTAATAAGATGGTCAAACTCTCTCAAATATCTAGGGGTAACCCTAGATAGTAAACTCACTTTTCAAAAGCACATACAAGCAAAAGTAAACGAAGGCATTGCAGCCAAACAAGCTCTCTATCCATTAATCAACAGAAACAGTAAAATGTCACTAAAGAATAAACTAATGCTCTATAATCAGATAATAAAGCCCAAAATTCTATATGGAGCCATAGTATACACACATGCATGCAAATCAAACAAGAAAAACTTCAAATATTCCAAAACAAAACACTCAGACAAATTGTGAACGCACCTTGGTACGTTCGCAATGCAGACATTCACAACGACCTCAAAGTAGACACAATAAACACATATCTGGCAGGCAAACACACAATATTCTTAGAACAAGTTCGCAACCATACAAACCCAATCATAAGAACACTATTCAGTAGAGTCGCACATCCAAACAGAACAGTACATAAAAGTTTACTACTCCCACCAGATCACTAAATCACATACACATTACACAAAGAAAAAATAAAAAAACCCAAAAAAAATAATATCAATATCATTCTATCTTCAAAATTTTAAATTTCAAAAATTTCCAAAAATTTTCAAAAATTTTCAAAAACTCAAAATTTTCAAAATTTCAAAAAGGTTCGTTCTTTTTCGAAAAATCAAAATCTCCAACTCAAAAAATTTCTCAAAATTTTAAATCAAAATTTTTCAAAATTTCTCAAAAATTCTAAATCACAGAAATCACTAACAAAACTAGAATGATTCAATAACAGCTGGGGACGAGAGCATCGCTGATGCCCTAGGCCGGGTTCCCGCCTAAAAACGGGGGTGTACAGGCATTAAAGGACTGCACGGGGTAGCTCGCCGTATGGGCTCCATGCGTAGAAGTAGAGTCAGGGGGTAACACCCTGCGTATCACGTGCAGTTCTCTCCTGGGGTGATCGTTTTGGACTTGCGGAGAAATCTGCATAATCCAAATCGATCAGCCTCGCCTAGGTGTCTACAGCTATTCTCTTGTCTGCTCAAAATCGCAAAACAAACAACACTCGCTCCTTCACTAACCGGCACCAAGGATCCAACACCAACGAAGACAGATCCAATGACATCCCAGGAACCAAGTCGACACATAATCAATAACTCAACATCACATGGACCAAGACAGTGCGAGAGTGCTTAGCGCACTAGCACGATAAGAAATCACAATAGCGATGCAGGTTTGAAAATTACTTAATTGCAAGTGAAATTAATAAAAAGGGCGAAGCTATCCAGTATGCACAAGTGCTTCACTATATAGGAGAAGAAGGTTTCCGTATTTTTACAACATTTTCATTTACGGATTCAGAAAAAGACAAGTTAAAAATACTCTTGGATAAATTTGAAAATCACTTTCTGCCAAAACAAAATTTGACTTACGAAAGATACAAATTCTTCACATATAGACAAAAATTAGGTCAAACTTTTGAACAGTTTGTCACGGAACTAACAGGATGATTTAACTAAAACTATGATTATTTGTGGCATTTCTAATAATAGCATTCGAGAAAAACTTCTGCAAGAATGGGATGATGCAA